>UZAN01059333.1:0-11399 GCA_900618425.1 Echinostoma caproni
TTTCCGTCGATCGAAAATAAATCAGATGAAGAAAAGTGCAATAAAAGTGATCCTTGGGGGAAAATCCATCAAAAGTTAGCCTTTTTATGTATAGCCTTTACTGTGCTCTCATTGGGGGCGTGTCCGCGTCTGTATGCAGCACATTATAGCGCGGCTCAAAGTATTAGGAACAAGCAAAAGGATTTGATTTAAATAGTGAACCGGTACACGTAGGCTCTGATCTACGGGAGGGACACCGGTGTGTAGAAGTGAAACAAAAGGAAGGCAATACGGACTTCGAATAGAATTGTGAATATGGGCACAGAATGAATAATCTAATTAGGGTATCTGTGCAGGAAGATCATCTCGACGTATCAGATCAATCGACGGAGGTTATGGGGTGGATGAGTTTGCGTTTCAGTTTACACAACCGTTAATTATACAGTTTCGTGCAGTGGTTTTGGTTGCTGTCTTTTGGCAGTCCATTAGGACGAAAAGGAGAGGAGACTGAAATGTTGAGAGCAGTTTCAAGGTGAGAACAGAGAATTCAGTTAGACTAGGGGCAAAATTACATTAACTAGATGCACGACACTCAAGCAATGTCTTTCTGACCATCGGTCACGATAATCCCGAGGGCCCCATCCAGGAAGACTAACGCGATCTATGTGGGCAAGTCTCCTGGTAGGGGTTTTCATGTGAAGTCTTATTTTGACCATCTTCCAATTTTTCCCCCATCACATGTCTCGCCAGAAAAACGCATCGCGAGAACCTGTTTGGTGACATGCGCAACACGCCCCAACCAATGTAATCTATGGTGGTCGAGTACTCTGTACAGTGGGTGACCGCGAATACCTAAAATTCTGTGCTCAATAATAATGATACTTGTCTGGTTTCCACACCAGGCTAGGACAAAACAACACTGGCGGAACTGCTCCAGCATTCACTCGAACCTTCGCATACAGTTTGGTGTCGTGACGGAACCATAGATGTCTAAAGTTTGCAAGTGTCAACCGAACCTACTGCATGCTTCCCAAAACTTCATTCGTGATGTGTCCGTCGGATGAGATGCAGCTAATCATCATCGTCGTACGGGGGAATACAGGGAAGTAAATCTCACTAATCCCTGACGGACTCATAATGCACACAAGGGAAAGTAGAATGTGTAAGGACGATTGGGAATGGGTCCAATTTGGGGGAGGAGGAGCGCGGAAAGAAAGCGAATCTCTCTGGTCAATACACAGAGTACACAGTACGCTGTGCATAGACACTATCTCAAGCATTTTGGCCTGATAAGAAGTGACAACAAGATCGTCACTGCTGTGAGTTAGCTTTGATGACCTATAATGTCACTGACCATCCAGTTACAGACCCTAACCCTGGAGGTGAGAGTCACATACTCTGCCTAATCACTGTACATTTCTTCATGCCTCGTCTCTACGCCATGTGCTGGCCTTCCCATGATTTTCTCTTCTCTTTAGTGGCCACGGAAAGTAAAGAGCGGTATGGTAGGCGACTGTTAAACATACGCAAAACGCGTCCTAACCAACGGACGCTACTGAGCTGAATTTGATGCGATAGTGAGTTCTTGTCTGACGCAGTCCCAAACATCGGACGACTTACGTTTAGGTTAGGAACCCGTTCACTCTATCTCACCTGAACCAGACTACGTAAGCATCGATTTTTGAAAATTTACAAAATGATGAATGAGTGGCAAATGATATGTACTTCCGATAAGATGAACGTGATAGTCAGACGGAGGACATAACAGCTATATGTAGTAACAAAGTAAGGGGTCCGTGGTACGCTTCAAAGCTCTTAAGATGTGACCCAAAGATAGAAAGTGATAGCGATTCAAACCGCTTGACTAACAGGTGTCGAATTTGGAGAAAGGATTCTTTCGGATCCGAACCACTCCGCGCCCCGATCTCATTCAATTCAACCAAACCAAAAGTGGTGAATTCCGATGCCTCAGACCCACATTTAGTTTTACTGCATTTCTCCAATCCTGCATGTGGCCGCATTTATCGACAGTGAATTCATTTTAACACAGCAAAAACGAGTCGCATTTTTATGGTCCTGGACCATAGTTTGGCAGAATATCTTCTGCTTGTATCTAATGTCAGGGTTGGCGCGCAAGGCATTTCACAAAAATGTAAGCGGTTGTATTCAGCAAATATAATACACAACCAGATTCACATTCACTGTACATCATTATCATCATCATTGTACAGTGTAATACAGTTAAGCGAACTTCACTGATCGCTGCCAAACTCGTATTGCATACAAAGTAAGTGAGAATGTGTAAGGAGGATAGGGATTAAACTTAATTTTAGGGACGGGAGAAGAAAGCGAACATCTATGGTCAACACAGAGTACACAACCCAACTGTGCATACATACTAGTTCAAGCATTCTGAATTGATAAGAAGTGACAGCATGATCGCTATTGCTGTCGGTTCGCAGCCATGACCTTCAGTGTCTCCAACCATGCGATTTCGTAGTCTTTTGGACCCCAACTCGTAAGACGAGAGACACCTACTCTACCTAATAGCTCTGTGCATTTCTTCAGGTTTAACCAATACAAGTACTTAGTAATAAAATATCAAATCAAAGCAAGCAAACAGTTTTTGTAGCGAGTGGCAACGAACGCAATCTCGAGAGCTGATACTCTAAACATACAAAACATAAATAGGAAGACCATTAAGGACAGAAGTGTAAAAAAAGAGAACCCTAAATAATCAACAGTGGATTTTATGTACTATTCTTTCTACCTACAAACAGAAAACTGTAGATAACTAAAAACATTAGGCTAATTCGACGGATGAGGGAATGCTTTAAAAAAATCAAATAATTAGCATTAGATCTGACAGTTCCCAGTTGAAGGGACAGCGGAGGGTGACAGTCTTATTACATGATAACCGAAAAACGAAGTAAAAAATAAGATAAACGGGGGCCGAATAACCCTGGAACGAATAAATGTTCTCATGGCGAGAAAAACCAAGACCGTCACTGGTAGCAAGAAAACGACCAGTATGTAAAACATCCTGTTCCCTTTATCCATCTCATCAACACAAGAAGACATATGTCGGCAGAACTGATATAGGCCATCAACTTCGACTGCTTTCATTTAGTTGTAAAAGCACATTTATATGGTCATGTAAAACGAAGAAACACCACATCGTCCGCACCAGTTCACCTCCATATCAAATTTGGTCATCTAACTTAACCTCGACCCCTAACCAAACACAAATCACGCAGCTCACTTGTACACACGCCTGTTTAAATAACTCATATCAACTCTTATGGCTCTTCGTTTTACGTGATCATATAAATATGTGTTTACAGCTGAATGAGACCACGTGAAATTGATGGTCAATATCAATTCTGCCCACAGATATCTTCTTGTGTTGATGAAAACGACCAATGTTCAGTAAATGTACAACGATGTACCAACGATCCGGATGTGCGAAATGAAGGAACAATAAGAAAGGCTTGGAAAACACACGACTGATCGGATCCGGATATGCATATTGTGCTGTTTGTATTTTGTTCTTTACAAAATAGGAAATGCGTAATACAGAGAGAGAGAAACAAGAGATGAACAACTACCGCAAACTATACAGACTAATTCAAAGGGGAGGCCGAAGACAGAAAAGAGATCACGAAATGTCAGAATACGGAGCAGAATCAAAATGAACAGTGGTTTTACGCTTGAAAGAAAAATCACGATAAGTAGGTAGGTTATGTAGCGAGGAACTAAAGACTGGAAAGATCAAACCGAAGGTAGTTTCCGGGCGTTACAGAACCAATATACGGAAGAGAAGGCAAAACATGAAGAGATAGGCTGGGGTAAGAACTCCCTGCTCACAAATTGTAGTGTAGCACAAACACGTCAAAACATCCAGTTGGACCAAATGGTTTCTCGGTGTGTGGTTACCTGATAGGACTGTTAGGTCTGATCCAGATAGCATACACTACTTGTTCGCAGTGCGTATCGTTCCAATCCCCGCAATCATAATTCGACTTGGACCTCGGTGTATTCAACCTTGTTTCGCTTTTCTGTTAAAACAGTAATCGAGCAAGCATGTGTCCGAAAACCTGAAAGAACGAAAAATGAAGTGAATCTGAGCAACATCCAAAAAGACGGTTTGAACTTTGAACCAAGTACAAAGTAACAGCGTTTCTGCTTCCTGTTCAATACCACGCCTAATATCGGGGATTTAGGTTGTTCACCACTCCAAGTCCCGGGGATTAGGTTGTCGGTTTCCATCAGTGAACAGCAGGTCCTCGTGACTATGGGGTTTGCCCTGTCAGCTGTTCATCACACTTAAGTGTGTAATAAAAAAGTAATGATAGTCCATTCCAACCGGAAGTAATTAGCTGCTTCTTCTTCAGCTCTAAATGCAGGTGCTTACTACAATGACGTTTTGTTTCTCATCTACATAGTGTACCAAGATAAAAGTATTGAAATCACAGATTAATGAAAAAGGAATGTTTATCAATACCGAAGGAGAATCGGAGATGTTAAAACAGTGGATAGTACTTAAGCTAGTGGAGGTATTAGCCTGTCGGGACCGTTTATCGTATCTATTGCAAGTAACGAAATCCTGATGGCATTGTGGTTTAGCATGTGCTGTCCAACAAATTACTGGGACACTGCAGACGCCGGCACAAAATTCACGTTGGGAGCTCAATGGTAAGGTTAAAAGCGTTGATAGCATGGGTAAAACTGTCAGTAATAGACTCTGAACAGCGTAAATACAACAAACCCGCGGCTTCAATGATTGAGGTTTCACGGTTACCCATACTGAGTCTGCTATAGCATCTAAACAGGGTGTTGTACGAAAGTGACCGGACCGGATGTGTCGCAGTACAAAAAACACGCTCCTCAGCAACGATTTGGTCTAGCTTCACTAAAAAAAGTTTAACCAATTACAACACCTTTCTCACTTGGAATGTTGGAATTGATTCACGTTTCTCTACTAAAATGATACCATATTTGTAAGAAAGTAACAGGGAAAGCAATGGAATAATTTTATTAGGTGATCGGATTTTGACCACTAAAACAGACATGTGTGCCATCTCCTCCTGGCAGGTTGAACTAAGCATTGGGATTCTTGCTTTTAATGGGATGGGTAGGGAGGTCCAGAAACTGAAAATGCAGATGGTACCGATCATGCCTTCGTGACGAGAATCAACTCCGCTGATCAAGGCAACCAGTAAGAAGCATAGGATCGGTCAAACGCAACGGTTTGTATGCTTAGCACAAACATGTGAACTCGCAGTGGACAACGATAAAGGCATGCATCCAGAAAACCGCGCTGGAACATCTAGGCGAATCAACGCGATAGTATAAATACTGGACCTATGAAGAAATGCTTCAGTTGTATAATAAAGCAAGAGAGGCACGACGCCGCAGGTCGACTGAAGCTCGAATCCTTCGACGCGAAGCTAACCAATATCCTCGTGGTAAAGATAAAGACCGGGAAGCGACCCTGTCTTCATCGCCAAACTCGCAATGTACACAAGGTTGATGGCAATATGTAGGGTGGAGAATCATTGGACCTATTTTAAGGGAGGAAGAAAGAGAACCTCCATGGTCAACAGCTAGAGTGCACAATCGAACTCTGCATACATATCATTTCAATTACTCTGGCCTGGCAAGAAACGATAACAAGAACGCCACTGTCATATCCTTCAATGTCTCAAACCAAGCAGTTGCAAAGTCTTTTGGACCCCAACCTGGAAGGCGAGAGACACCTACTCTACCTAATGGCTCTATGCACTTCTTCATGCCTCGTCTACAAGTCATCGGTTGACCTCCATGTGGAGCGGCTACAGCGAATAAAGTGCGGTGCGGCAGACGACAGTTGGGCATACGCAATACGTGCCCTAGCCGGCGAAGTCTACTAATCTGAATTCGATGTGCCAGCCGGTTTATACCTGATAGACCTCCAAATATACGATGGCTTGCCTCCAGATTGCTAACCCGTTCGCTCCATCTCACGTGGGCTAAACTACTTAAACCCCGATAATCGAAAACTTCCAGTCTATGGATATCTTCTACTCGCAAATTTAAGGTCTTATAACCACAAAGTAAAACTGAATGTACGCTAGCACAATTTACACGATCTTTCAAATTGAGCGGAATTTGGCGTCTGCGCCAAAGGTGTTTCAGTCCTACGTATGCTGCTTGAGCCTTGGAAATGCGGACGGTTATGTCCTTCTCTGTGCTACCGTCCTTAATCACACAATCACCTAAGTAGGAAAAGCAATCCACTAGAACGAATTAGTAGGCATTTGGTTCCGAAGTGGGATGAGACGACATTCAGCTTTGCAGCACCACTTTGAAGGTGCAAAGCACATAACGAATGTGACAATAACATTTGTTAATCCATAAAGTGCGCCTTGCATGTCCTTCAAACATTCAGAATAATAGACCACATCAATTGGTGTACTCTAAATAACAGCTTTTCTCCACCTGCCCAATCAATACCTATGTTTGGAGTCCAATAAGTGCGTTCTCCAGTATTTCATCTACGACGAAATTAAACAGTAATGGCGGAATAGGGTAACCTTGACGAACCCTGCTGCCAGTTACGAACAACCTACCCTCAGTCAGTCAGTCAGTCAGTCAGTCAGTTTGCACAGGACAGGAGATGGCCACGGCCAATCGAGCGTCCAGATTTCCTCCGGTAGTAAGCCCCGTTCCGGCCTCTACCACTGCGAGTGTTCTATATTGCAGTTCTACACGTCTTCTTCACGTCTCAGTTGTCTCCGTCTCTGTAAGGGAAGAGGGTAAAGAAAAAGTATCTTCTCCCCTTGTTCAGGCGAGAGACCTCACGTTCGGAAGCGTTCCCCGGATGGGGGTGGTTAGTAAACAAAATCTCACCCCTGTTTCCAGGTCCCTACCTATGCGTCTATTTCGGGAAATAAAGTTAGCCAGCGCTTATCGAGCTCCTTCTTGAAGGTATATACGCTCCCTAGCTCTACCAGCTCCGGCGGCAGCTTATTCCACACGTTGACTACCCTGTTGCTGAAAAAGTTCGAACGCACCGCTAGTCTCGTGCGCAATTTCTTCAGCTTGTACATGTGCCCCCTAGTATTGCTTTGCATTCTCTCGAAGAACACCTCTTGCTCCATCCCTGATAGTCCATTCATAATTTTGAATGTCTCGATCAAGTCACCTCGGAGTCTTCTTCTTTCTAAGGAGAATAGCCCAAGATCCTGCAGTCTCTGTTTATACGACTTCCCCCGTTGTCCTTCGATCATCCTCGTGGCTAATCTTTGGACCCTTTCGAGACAATCCGCATCCTTTTTGAAGAAGGGAGCCCAGGCTTGTATACAATACTCTAAATGCGGCCGCACAACGGCTTTATACAAGGGTACGAATACCTCCGGTTGCCTACATGATAGTGCCGACCTCAATCTGAAGAGCTCACTGCGGGCACGATGCGCCGCTGCGGCACACTGTTCCGCCCATTTATAGTCTGCAGTCACTATGATTCCTAAATCCCTAGCTTTCTGAGTCGTTCCTAGAGACAGACCGCTATGACTACCCCCCACTATCAGCCCTTCGTCTCCAGTGGTCAAAACATGACTCTTTCCTACGTTGAGGGGCAAATCCCATGTATTTGACCACTTGAGCACTTCACCTATATCCCTCTCCAGTTCCGCTCTCCCATTTGATCCTACAACCTTGACGTCGTCCGCAAATATATAGCTAGGCGAGCCAAGGCGTTCAGGCAGATCGTTGATAAAGAGCAAGAAGAGGAGTGGCCCTAGAACCGACCCTTGAGGGACACCACTAGCAATAGCCTCCACAGGTGAGTTAGCTTCTCCGACCCGCACCTGGAAAGTCCGATCGGTCAGGAAATCCGTTAACCACCTGTGAATGTTACCACTTATCCCAAGAGCATCTATCTTCGCCAGCAGTAAGCGATGACATACTGAGTCAAATGCTTTGCTGAAGTCCAGATAGCATACTTCCACTTGCTTACCCTCGTCTAATCTCGCTGTGACTTCATCTAAGAAGCCAGAAGTATGTGAGTACAATGACCTCAGTAAGTTGACGTACATCTGGGGCATTCCCTTTACAAGAAAGAAGGGAATCCATCAGAGCTTCGAGGTCAACTGAGTCAAAGTCTCCTTTCAAGTGAAGGAACATTGCGACCGTTGATCGACGGTGGGTGTGACGCAGCTCCAGAATCTGACGCAACGTAAAAATTTGATCAATACATCCACGTCCACGCTGGAATCCGACTTGCAAATCACGAAAGTTGGTCTCTATTGAAGGAGTCAGACGTCGACGTATGATGGAGGCTAACACTTTGGTGACGATTGTGATTAAACTTGTCCCGCGGCGGTTTTCCCAATCGTTGCGATATCCTACCTTGAAAATGGGAAAAGTCAGCGATTCGTCTCAAGATGACCGAATGCGCTCTTGAGTCCAGACGTTATGCAGCCAGGCAATAATAAAGCTTACGAGGTGTTTAAGTCCTGCGTACGCTGCTCGAGTCTTGGAAATGCGGGCGGTTATCTCCTTGGATGTGCTAACATAGTTGGCCAATTAGCTACCCCAGTTCGAGAAGCTGTCAACTTTAACTAGTTCCTGACCGTCTAGTTTCAGAACGGAACTCAGTGACACTCAGCATTGCAGCATCACTTTGCACTTTGAAAAACACATGACGAACAGTGCGACAGAACTTGCTAGTCAAGTGCTCTTTTTGCATTCCCCATACATTCCTCAGATTACTCTAGATCCTTCCCTTAACGGTGTCAGACGACGAAGTATAATGGAGGATGGTAACTTAGTGACGATTGGGTTAAAACTAATTCGGTTTGTGCAGTCATGGCGAGATCCTTTCTTAAAAACTGGAACCATCAGTGATTCGCCTCAGGATGACGGAAAGCCGTTGTTCCCTATTGCAAATAGCTTGCCCACTTTTGTCGCACATTGTTCCACTAACTGTGGTTCGCCGATCACCCATGTTGCCTTTCTGTTGGAACAGTCTCTGACTATTCCCTGATGCAGCGTCTACTTACATTTCACTAGCTGTTGTTGCACACCAGTGCTTACGGTATTCCTTGATACACTTCGTGAGCTGATGTTAAAGACACCACCAACTCCTGCTCTCATCTCGGGCGGTTGGGGTTTGTCACTTTTTCTCCATTACTGCTACCGACTCATCAGATATCCAATGCCTCGAGTGGGCTACTGCTTCAGATCCACAAGGAACCCGCGGATTGCATTGCTTCTCTCATCTAATCCCATTGTTCAGCTACACTACCACACTGCAACGGGTTTATTTCCTGCCCTAGTTTTTATTCAAAACGGGCACGAACGGCTGGGTCAGATAAACGATGACCTAGAAATCGACGCTGATGGGGGATTTTCTGCGAGCACTGAGTTCGAGAATGAGCTGCATCAAAACTAATGCGTGATCAGATTCAACGCAGTTGGCCCAATAGAACCAGCAGTTTTGAGCTGAGCTACGCCAACAATAGCTTACTGCTATGTGGTCGATCTGAGTTAGCGTGCCAGTTGATTTGGGGCTCCACGTTGCTGTCCGTTGAGAGATGTCGGAAGTCGGTACTGGATAGGAACAGATGATGGTCTGTGCAGAACTGAAGAAGTCGATCGCCGTTATCTGTTCGCTGGCAGAGCAGAGCGCAACTACCGCTTAGGTAACCTTCCGATGCGCTCAGTTTTCCAACTTGAGCATTGAAGCCACCTGCAGCTATAACTATGTCGGAGTTTCAACTCGTCTTAATGAGTTCGGTAAGTTTATCAAAGAACTATTCTTTTGGTGCGTTAGAACTGAAGTTGGTCGAAGCATACGCTGAAATGATGACCAACAACTTTCTGGTGTTGCTTCTCTTCCGGACGCTGATAGACCCTTGGAGCCGCATCGCACATAAGCGACTGTTGACGGTGATTCAATCAAGTAGTGCAGCTTCGTCTGTATTATTGAGTACAAAACCCATGCCACGCTGGCCTACTGAACGGGCTTCGTCATCACCTGACGTGCGGAGGAAGAACCTCAAAGACAACCCCGGGACACTTAAGTGGTGTATAGTGTTAGGATCCTGGATTCGAGTCTCCGACACGCAGCAGACATCCATTCCCAAAGAGTCCGTTGTATGCGCCAGACATGCTTGTTGACCTACCTGCATCAGAGTTCTCACTTTGAAAGCCCCCGAATTCAGTGGCTAACGAGGCTTTAGAATATGCAATCTATTTTGTGGTAAACTACCTGCCGAGTTACTTGGCAACGAACTTTGGCGAGTGACGAACAAGTTGTCTGAGAGAATGTTACGGGTAGGAATAAAGGGTAAAGGGAGAAGGCTGGGTACGGAAGACAAAGAATTAATCAAAGGTTGGGATATCTGAGAATTAGCCCACTTATCACTACCCACCCCACTCGATGCAATGGGCAGTGCGGTCCTGATTATCCTGCGTGACGACCAATGCAGTATGGAATTAACCAGGCTATCTCCTGCGATGTAGCTGAGGCTCCGTGGGCAGTGTCATCTGAACCTCCTACTGCAGGTGGTTCTTGCATCCAAGCCCTGAAGAAAGGAAATGCAGCAGGGCCGGAAGGACTTCCTCCCACTCTTTCCCAGATGGGGGAGCGATGATTTTGTAGACTCCATTACTAATTTAATGGGTAACATCTGGTTCGACGAGCGCATTCCATCATCCTGGAGCGAATCAATGATCGTTCCCATGTTTAAGAAAGGATCTCGCAATGACTGCGCAAACCACCATGGAATAATTTTTATCCTAATCGTTACCAAGCTACTAGCCTCCATTATACTTTGATGTCTGACACCGTTTACGGAGACAAACATCCGCGAACAACAAGCAGGATTTCGACCAGGTCGCGGATGTATGGATCAAATCCTCACTCTGTGTCAAGTCCTTGAGCTACGCCATACGCATCGTCAATCAACGGTTGTCGTGTTCCTGGACCTAAAAGGAGTCTTCGACTNTTATGAGTTCGCTTCTTCACAAAGGAATGCCGCAGAAGTATGTGAACATATTGAGGTCACTCTACTCACATACTTCTGGTAGCGCAAGGGTCTACGGCAAACTGAGTAGATCGTTCGTAACTAGCAGCGGTGTTCGTCAAGGCAGCCCCTTTTCGCCATTCCTGTTCAATTTCGTCATAGGCGAAAGACTGGAGAACGCATTAAGTGGTCCCCAAAATGTGGGTATTGAAGGGGCAGTTAGAGAAAATCTGTGCGATTTGGAGTACGCTGACATCGTTTCCTTGTTCGAATGTATGGAGGATGCACAAAGAGCACTTGACAGATTAGCAAGTTCTCTTGCTCCGCTCGGCATGTGGTTTGTACCTTCGAAGTACAAAGTGATGCTACAAGACTGGGTGCCACCGAGTTCTGTTTTGAAAATTGACG
>UZAN01059337.1:0-11394 GCA_900618425.1 Echinostoma caproni
GTTGTAAAGAGGTCGGTGGCTTAGATGTAAGGCGATGTCGTTTCTTGTGCGAGAAGTTCGTGCTTGACAAGAACAATCCGTGGTCAGCGCAGAGTTGAAGTAGGCGTTCTCCGTTGTCCGTCCGGCTGGCTGGCTGGGATTGCATGGGGTCCGTCAAGAAGCCTTTCTGATTCGTCCAGGGATCTCACTTGAGCATTGAAGTCTCCAGTGACAACTACGACGTCCGTTGATCAAAAACTTTGGAGTAATTGAGAAAGGTCCTTGTAGAATTCATCTTTGATTTCAGGTGTACTGTAATCGATCGGTGCGTGCACCGAAATGACGAATAAGCATCGACGCTTCATTCTGTAGCTGAACCGTTGAGACGAACAGAGCACAGTCGGCTACTGATTGACTGACAGTCAAGAAGCGAGAGCTCAGCCTTGGCACTTAGTGCAATTCCAACACTTGCAACACTGCGAGCTTCGGATGCCGAATCGCCTGACATAGGGGAGTGAAGCGTGACGTTGAGGTTGGATCAGGAGAGCGCAGGGAGACAATTGAAGTGGGACCTTGTATGCGTGTTTCGGAGACACAGCATACATCTCGATTTAAAGTTTCAAGGGTTTTAGAAAAGGCAGCTTGTTGACGAATCTGATAGAATGTGTGGACATTGAACGCGGCTAGGCTAAAAGTGAATTTCGGCTCCAAAACTTCCATAACTTACGACTGCCTGTCCTTGCTGATAAAACGCTGAGTGATATCCGATGGGTCTCGTAAACAGGCGTCTGGGATTGTTCGGGATTGGGAGGAAAAACTAGATGGATGGGAAAGAGGTTTCTTCAAATGGGTGCCTAAGACTTTAGGGCAAGATATACTTCGCGACAGCCCACAACGACGAAGGGGTTTTTCTTTGCGAACCCCAACTAAAGCCTTTGACTCAAAAGTCTGATCTGCAAGGCAGTGGCGCGTAGATCCAACGCGGGAGTGCGAACGAAGCACCAGTGTGGGAGCTTCTAGAGACCTGTCACGCAAGGCCTTCGTGTTTCGGTTCAGTATTTTGTTCGCTGGTGCGTTGATTATGTCATTACCAGAACTCCATTGCCTTACACGTAACGCTTCGTTGCGCAGGAGTCAGAAATAAAAGTTGCAATACGTACAGCACATGACTTCCTGGGACTCACATATGGAGCTGATTTATCCCTTGGTAGCCGGACACCCAGGAATGCAAAGCTTCGCATATACTATGCCATTCATGTTTGGAATTGACAGTCAAACATTGACAAAAGGACTGGGAAATCCGCAGATGAAAAAAACCAAAATGCATGGAGGAATGTAAGCCAAAAATTTTAGCGAAAGACTAAGGGTACTAGGATCCGATCCATCTCAGTAACATCGAATTCGGAGAGACCTCATTCCCTTACTGTATAGACCTGACCATCTGTGCTGACATTATCCACAAATACCCTTCACCCAAGTATTCCAGAATAGTCGGATGGATTTCCGGCAGTAATCTTTCGCAGTCAGAGTATGTACCCCTTCAAACTGTCCTGCCTCCGAAAGCCTCAGTATGGAACGGGGTGGGTGTCTAGGCTTGCGGCTGATCACCCTTCCCTTGCACCTCGCGAAATGCTCCTATACAACCAAACGTCTCAAATAGCCTCTGTTGAGGAGGCCCTACTCCCTTCTCGTGGCGGAAGTGTTTTTCCACCAAAGTGAGAGGACGAAAAGCTGATATCCCGGGCTATTGCCGGGTTGGTGGACCACTAGTAGTCCACCTAGGGGAGTTGACCAAAATCCCTGATTACAAACCAACAAAGAGGAGGCGTAAGAACCACACACACACCTTCCCAGTTGTGGCATTGATCACTGGCTCGATTGGGCATCCTTAGACGTTTGACCCTGTCCGAAAGGCGTATGACCCGATGAACTGGACACCGGCCCCCAATGGATTGCGGTTTTCACACCGCTTCGCTGCCCTGTGAGTCAGGCTTTGGTTAACCAAAGGCTGCGGTTGTGGATTACTCAAGAAAATTCACCTGCCTAGGGCTGGGCAACCTGGCAGTATTCAACCCACATGCAAATCATGGAACGTTTTTCTTTTTTATAAGGATTATTGTACCATGATTTGTTTGGCACAGTCTGGCGTCAGACGTGTGTGAAATATAAATATAATACTCTCCTCCACTATACGATGCCTATGCTTCAGCCACTAAATCTTTTGAGTGGCCAAGTGGTTAGGTTAGGTCACCAACTAGTGACCTGGGTGTCCCGGGTTCAAACCGCTCCACCGCCGCCCGTCTTCCCTATATCTGTATTTTCCCCAGGCAGCCTTTGTATGGCTGCAGTCCCCTTCCTGAAAGTTGACTGTATATTTGTATACTTAATAAATAGAAAAAGGAAGTAAAAAGACACTTATTTTTATTTTATTTTACGACTGAACCAATAATCAAACACCGAATTTCCCAAAGTTCCTCAATGAACGCGGATATGGTCTGGTTTGCTTGTAGAACCATCCAATCCTAAGGGATTTGATAGACTTCGGTGTTGTAAGTGCACCAATAACAAAACTTTAACCTTCACATATCTCAGTCTCACTATCGAGACCTACAAAATCCCAAACTTGTTTGAGGAAAGCGCTGTCCCTTACCAGTACTGCTGCCTATCACCATCAACCAAATGGAACATAAAACCCCTCAACGTATTAACAATGATAATGAGAAAAAGTCTTCTCCCTTATCTGTTTCATCAACACAAGAAGACATAAGAAGATATAAGTGGGTGGAACTGATACTAACCAACAATTCCGCGTGCTCTTATTCAACTGTAGACGTACATTTATACAATCGCGGCAAACAAAGAAACATAGGAGTTGAAGTGATTCATTTGAACAATGTGCTGGACGAGTGAGTTGCGTGCTTTGAGTTTGATTGAGGGTTAAGGACAAGTTAGATGACAAATTTTCGATATGATAGGGTTCGAACAATGTGGTGAATGAGGTGGAGGGAAACCAAGGGAAAGCCATATCCCACTAGGGTAGGAGAGCACCAAGTGTGACATAATCGCTACGACGGCAACAACAGCTGCGTCACAAATTTTTTTGAACACATGATTGTGGTTGTTTTCGCTACACTCTGGACACTCATATCAACCCACTCTGAGGCACCTTCATCTACCCTATAGCATATGCTGTCGTTTATTGTTATTCATGGTCTACATTTTCTCGTAAATCGTTGACTATTCATAAGAGTTCCGCATCCTTAGTCTCTCAGTTTACCTTGTTTTGAATCCAGAACTTGAGGCTTAACTCGATTGATTAGTTCATGACGCGAGGGCTGTCTTCTAAATTAGGTACACGGGATTTGTACCCTAATTTGCAAAACAAATCCTCAAGCTTCAATGGATGTCCAGTCTCAAATGGAAGTAATAAGTCAAAAGGGAATAATAATAAAACAGAATTCAAACGGAACACAGTGAACATAAATAATGAATCAATGCCCGCATCCTCCTAAGGTGCTACGTACCAACAACAGATTCTATGGTACGGGCCGAAATGAATCGAATTGCAACGTCTACTACCATTTAAAACTCACACGGTAACCTTTGCAGCGAGGCGCTGTTTGTCCGTGTGCATCACGGGATTGGGCAGCTGCTTTTGACAGCTCATCATTGATAGCCGCAATCCACGCTGGTAAAAGACTGAACATAGTACTCAGATTTAAGTACATCCACGTCAGTAAAAAATTGGGCCATGCATCGGGAAGACGCAAAGCGGGTACGCGCCTGAACTGTTTTCTTGCGTTTTCGGCGTTTAATCCCAAGTGTATCGTGGGTCCACGATCTCGGTTTCCACTTGTGCTATGACTAAGTGCATCCGCAATCCATAGGGAGGGTACATTTATGGAACGATAACCCTGGAGGGTCAGAGCATAGAAAAAGCATTATTTATTTGACAGCGTTCGGGAACGTAGTTCATCTCTGATCATGAGCAACCCTCATTCATCCGACTCTGCATTGTCACTACACAGGGTACATGAGTACGTGGACTATAAAATGTACATATTTTCCTCATGGGACCAATGTACTACAATGATACATGCAGAATGATTAAACTGATTGGATGCACACAAAAAAACATATGATTTTATGAATCGTGAGATGTGGGCGCGTTTTTCTAGGGTTCTTCTGAAGTCAAGACGGATTTCGACCGTTGAAAAATCAGTTATCATCAGGAGCTAAATTTGAGAGATTATGTGAACTCAATCAACTTCACTACAGTGAAGTTGAAGGGGGAACTGAAGGTGGTAATCAATCCACTAGTTCCAAAATTTCCACGTCCGAAAGTTAGTAGCATCATGCTGTGTCGGTCAGTTCATCTAAGCTATATGATTTGCCTTTTAAAGCCACCAGTGACTATGTTTTTCACAGTATTCTTTTGTAGCCAGTTTCTACAAAAATGATCGGGCAAGAACCCCACATCCGGAAATAACTCTTGGTTGGTTGATGGAACACCAGCAGTTAGTTTTTTTCAAAGAAATATGCACACTCATTGCATTCCAACTGTCACCGAGACACATAGAACGTTACAATCAGCAAATGAATCTGGCATAAGGGGGTTTTGGGTACCATGAACATACTGAGTCCCCTGAATTTGAACTCTGTCGAGTGGACACTGGACGCCGAGAAATTGCCAAGTTCAAGCATTGTCCGGTATGTTAAACTCTTTAATCTAAGGCATTCAATAAATCTCTTAAGTCAACTTCCTAACGTGATAGAACGGAGAAGAATCCCACAATGCCTGGGTCTTTTTTTGGATGTAAGTAAAGCTGCGATAGCATTGATGGCCCGGTGCCTGATGTAGCTGTCGCTAGTATTTGTACTCTGACACCCTCACCCAATTCAGACAGTTTGATAGCACCCGAGTGATTACCACGCCGAACCTAATGGAGCTTAATGGGGTACAAACCCCAAGTAAGGGGGCTTGGGTTGTCTCTTGTTAATGCCAAACAGTAAATCTTCATGACCACTGAATTCACTCTTTCTATTATGGACTACATATCGTAGACATTAAGAGATGTGTTAATCGCTATGACAAACTGAGCTTTAAAACCTTTGAATAGGTAAAAGGGTTCTTCGTGAACGAACAACTGATAGAAAGTAATACAAACATAATGGAAAACCCTTGAATTTTTACCAATGAAATCCTTCGATAACTAAATCCGGAGGTGAAATTTCGACCAAGTTTATGGATTCTCTCAATCACGGCATAGGTGGCTACAGTCGTCTTGAACCTCTGAAGTGAATCAAGAACAAACTGAAGACTGTCAACAATAGTTATGAATATGAACACTGTCAGTAAGAGGTAAAGCGCTGAGTAGCGATTAAACCAACCGCATGCATCCGCATTTGTTGGGGTCAAAGTGTAACCTAACATTAGAGTATAATTACGGCCTAGTCATGAAGGGAAACAGCTTTCACAAGATAGCGTAACAAGACCTTCGGACTTCAATTGGATTGGTACCAGTAGGAAATACGATCCACAGGAAGGTTGGTCTTTGATGCGCGTACTTAACCCAGTGATTTAATAACTACTATTTCTGCCAGTGTCACCATAAAACAGTGTGTTGCAAACGAAGAAGCCAACATACTGGTGCGGTTCCAGAGGGAAACCACTGTATACCAAGTAGTACATTACTCACCCAGTCAATGATAATGTTTTTCCACCGCCGACCAAAGACAATAAGCTTTTTGAAACACAAGACANGCAGACGAAAATGTAGCTGTCTTGATCAAGACAACTGTGATCTGAGATTTAACCAAATCATATCAAGAATGTTGGCGCAACCAAAGAGGTGGAAAAAAATTGCATTACAGTCCGTTTCCAGTACTACAATAACATAAATGGATTATTACTAGGTGAAAATTAGTCAAAAGAACTTTATTTGTGACGACAGAGTAGATAATGACCGTAAGGCTAACGACTAGACCCACCAAGAAGCATCGATCAACACTGGACAACCAATGCAGTGCAATGAACTTAGCTAGTTTACACAGTTTTGGCCTTAAGTGTCGAGTTCTGAAACACTACATCTCCTCCAACTCTCTTAAACTTCTTGACACATCATGACGAGACTGCACCTTGACGTGGTGTGATGACCTCCATAACCCTGTGAGCTATACAAGATGGCTCCTTAGTCATGTCGGAAGGGCCAATGAGTAGAGGTCAGATGAAGCTCAGTTTCACAAAGCCAGTTGTGAGGGCACCACCTGGTTTGCTGAATATCCACTCTCACCCCTACAGAGGTCACTCCAGCAAATAAAAATGGGGAGGAGCAGCTGACCGCTCAAAAGAACCGCTAGGAGCGGGGTACCTCGGGCTTCTTCTGAAGATATATGTATATATATATATATAACAATCTCTTTATACTAATAGCCGAAACCGAGTCCGAGCTTACGGCATTTTATCATCGGAATTCCCTACAGAAAGTGGCGTTCGACAGGATTGCTCCCTCGCTCTGTCTCTATTCAACTTTTCAACAATCTAATTCTTGAAAAAACCCTATCCTCGTGTGACGATAACGGCGGCGATTTACTCCTAGGTAGCAGACTATCTGATCTGAAGTATACAGACGACATTGTGCTACTAAGTGAAGATTCAGGCAAGTTGCAAGCCTTCCTCCATAGTTTGAAAACTAGTGTATTTATGTTTGGTGTGCGTTTCGCCCCTTCAAAGTGTAAAATGTTACTACAAGACTAGGTTGGTCCAGCCCCCAACCTCACCCTGACTGGAGTATTAGTAGAGGAAGTAGATAACTTTTGCTATCTGGGCAGCTATATCTCATCTGGCGGACGCGTCACAGGTGGAGTGTCGGCACGCATACAGAAGGCTCGGTTGGTGTTTGTCAACTTGAGAAATCTTTAACGCCGTCGCGAAATCCGGCTGTGAAGGGTCTAATGTGTGCTGCAGCAGCTTAGCCAGTGCTGCTATACGGTGCAGAGACTTGGCCAACAAGGGAACTATTCCAACTTACTCGTGCTACGGACACCAAAAGACACTGCGTTAGTAAAAAAGAATGTGAAGTAGACGGTACTAATACACAGTCTTCGCCGACGCTTTGAACATTGGGCAGATAACTTCACATCGCAGTTCAACCAACCGACCCCCCCACCCCACCCCCCGGCGCGCTGGATGCAACTTAAGAGTGCATTCTGGTCACTATCCGCGGAGACCTGAAAAAACTCTAAGTCCTGAAACGCCACACGGTGGCTGGATCAGATAAGCTACCACCTACTCTCTTTAAAGATGGTGAAGCTTTCGTGAGAAATCTTGTCAGACTGTTCTGGAAAAACTGGAAAACTGAAGGTGTACCTCCACATGTGGGGAGAATCGATTGTTACACTCATCTACAATAAGGGCTGTCGCAACGCGGTCAAATCACATGGACATAAGTCTGATTCCAACAGCGCCGAAGCTGTTAGCGACCGTTTTATTACGCAGACGCGAAAGACAAATCCGCGAAGAGCAGACCGAGTTTCGTGCACGCCGAGGTTGCATAGATCAAATCTTCACCTTCCGTCAGCTACTTGAACACCGCCACGCATACAGACAGCAAACTATTATCGTGTTTTAGGACATCAAAGTAGCCTTCGACTCCATCTATCACACCGTATTATGGAACTGTTTACTGAGATACGGAGCATCCGAGAAGTATGTCCTCTTTCCGTAAGCACTCTACCGCCAGACCTCGGGGAAGGTTAGGGCCTAGCGTGAAGTTCCACCTTCGTTTCCTAGCACCATTTGCGTACGACAGGGTTGCCCTATCCCTTCGTTTCTCTTCAACTTTGTAATAGATGATGTTCTACAAAAGGCGTTACTTAACGTAACGAATGCTCGTGTCGAGCTTCTTCCTGGCCCCTCCGAGAAGATCATGTCCAACGACTATCCGTCTTCGACAACTGTTGTCTCTGCAACATCGCCTGCGTGTAGTGGGAGCATCGCATGGATAACGATGAGATCAGACGACGTGTATTAGGGTCAGATAGTCTCCCGATGAGCAAAACAATTGCACTGCATCGTCTTACGTGGTTGGAGCACATCCTAGGAATGCCTGAACATCGACTGTCATGCCGGGAGCCATGTGTAGACATTAGTTCGGGCTGGAAGAAACAGTGAGGTGGGCAGCCTATGACGTGGCGTGGATGGTTAAATAGATTGTGCTTTTTTCTATTACACAAGTAAGTGAACAGCAGACGGGGTGAACCCCATGGTCACGAGNACTTGCTGTTCAGAAGTGGAAACCGGAAACCTAAGCCCCAAGACTTGGAATGACGAACCACATAAGGCCCCGATAGGTTAGGCGTAGTATTGAACCGGACGACAGCAGAGTTGCCTACCACCAAAGTAGGGTGACGGTGGCGGGGCTCGAACCTCGGACCACAGGGTCCAAAGCACGCCGGTGACAGCGACTAAACTACTGCGCTTGGATTTTCTTCCCGACCCCTCGGGATAGTACCCCAAAGATTAACATTGTCTTTGACTGGAGACACTGCGGGATATGGTATCAAACCGAGGTCATTGGCGCGAATGGACCCATTCCTGTGAGATCCCAAAAGTAAAACAATCAAAAACGTCAAAACAGCGAGCAATAAAAATGCAAAAATGTTATCCCCAAAACATTTTGCTTCTCTTTTCTCCCCTCTTTGTTACTCTATTCCGCATTCAATTCATGGTTATCATACCAACTTATCTGCAAAGATTGGTATATATATAAACAAATGCTTACAACTGTCTCTAAAAGCGGTTGGGTACAGCTTTAGGTGTTACACACTTCAGTTCAATTTAGTTTGTACAAACATTTACCATGCGCCTTCGGGTGGCGGTTTGCGTTGCTGTCTGTTGGCTGCCCATTTGGATGAAGTATATGAGAAAGCCAGGAAAATTGAAGGTAGAGTCGAATGAAACTGGAGAATTTCACTGGTCAAAGGCTGCAAAGAAATTGAAAAGATGCACGAACGCCACTGTTTACGTCACTCAGCCATGTCACTCAGTGTCTCTAACGATCGGTTACGATCATCCCGATGTTCCCAGCCAGGGAGCCTAACGGGGCCTATGTAATACACTCCCCTGGTTAAGGATTTCATACCCTCGTGCCGGGTTTTAGCTTGGCCACTGTTGACTTTCTTCTACTCACTACTTGCCTCGGCGAACATCGCTCGCCGTGGCAACCTATCTGGTGACATGCGTAACACACGCCCCAACCAACGTAATCCATGGAGGTCGACCACTTGTTCCCGTGAGCGAACGGGGTTACCCAAATCTCTGCGCCGCTTGTCTTATTGAGTGCATGAGGCTAAGGGCCGATCCCGAAAAGTAGACCGTCTACCAACGCACCAGCGAACAAAACACTGAACCGAAACCCGGACTTGCACGACAGGTCTCTAGAAGCTCCTACACAGGTGCCCCGTTAATGCTCCTGCATTGCATTTACGCCTCACTGCCCTGTTGGTCAGAGTCGAAGGCTCCGGTTATGGTTCCTAAAGAAAAACCCAAAGTTCCGCTGTGTTGTGGCTTACAACTGACTGATTTGTGTTCATGCATGCCCATGGTCAAATTGATTGATCAATCGATCGGTTGATCGAATGGCTGACTGTTTGAATTCTGGCTTGACGGAATTCGCATGTACTGCGACGTGTGAGCCGAACTCTGCCGCCTGTCTGCCTGTCTGCCTTCCTACATACTGATCGTTCCTGATTGTTCCCCGGTTTGTGTACCGGCTACATATTTGCTGTCTACAATAAACTTACTGCTCCACTCGTTGTGTGCTCCTTTGCCTACTGAAATTGGGACACAACACACTGCCTTGCGGACGTTTGAGTCAAAGGCTCCGGTTAGGATTCCCAAAGCAAAACCCCTTAATTGGTGTGGGCTGTCGCGAAGTATGACGTGCCTTAAAGTCTTAGGCACCCATTTGGAAAACCATCTTTCGCATCTGTCTTAGTGTTGTCTATCTAAATTAAACCAACAAATGGGCTTTGAACTTCCATCATGGAAACAGATGAGAGAAGCCTTGCGACTCCTAATGGATCACTTGCATAAGGTTTAAATAGAATAGATCTAGAAATGAGCCAAGCAATAACTGCCTACCACAAAATTTCGACATCGGGAGCGGGGTTTAAACGTTGGAGTTCAAATCCAGTATTGTAACGTTCACTACGGCTAAAACTGCTCAAAATCCACCTTCCCAAGCCATCTGATGGCAATTTAACAGGATAAACGTAGCTGTTGCTTAGGAGTATAAGAAGCGAACCCCGTAGCTAGTTGGGTCTAAAATCCCTGTCCTTCCGAGGATGAATGAGATACAGTTCTCGTATCAAGAAATATCGTCACTGAGTGAAACTTTCAGGCGACGTCCTACTCAGTCTGTCCGCGTAAGAGAAAAGCTTATACGTAGTTTGCTATGAAATGGAAGGTCATTTGATCACCAATACGTTTGACAAAGTTATTCACGCGATGCTGTCACCGAACGCACGCAATGTAGCGCAGACAACGGTTGTCGAAAATAAATAACCATTATACACCATTTCCTCAGAGTTCATTTTCTGCAACCGTAGAACAACACGGCGCGAGCTATTGTCCTATACGCACGCCTTTTTAGTGAAATGGATGTCTCGATGCCGCCAAAGATGTTGTAGATGACCAAATGCCAATACTGCTTTGAATTAGGCGCCGAGAGATTGCTGTGCCCGTTGTGCACCTCCCGAGGTAGACAAAGCTTTCGATTACTTCCAGGTTAGCATTACCAAAACAAATGCGGGAAAACGTTCCTTTCAAGTGGCTACAGAGCAGTGATTGTGAGTGCTGACTGATTAGTTACGTGTTGGGCTCTACTGGGTACCCAGGATGTGCGAAAGAGTTGTGAGATTTGAATGAGTGAAAGGCTACCGCAGTTTTGACATACTACCCCAGTTCCTCCCGGGCCAGGCTTTTATGAGATGATAGCTTTTATTGTGAGCCTCCCAGATGATTAACCACTTTAGACTGGGCATCCAGACAATGTTGCACCATTGAGTAAATCAATTATTTTGCAAAATGCATGAGTTTCGATTGAAGCTTGCACTTTCATGCACTGCTTTAAGTTGCTTTTTAGCCTATCATTCGGAAAAAAAGAACGAGAGACGTATGTGAATACAGCAATTCGCAGAGAGCCACAGCAAAACAATAACAATGAGTGCAGGCCATGAGTCAAACATCGGTGTCTAACTATCGTTGGTTACAGCCGGAAGCGTAGGTGTTTACACTTTTGTGCCGGGTCATGGTCAGACCATTCTTGGTGTGGAAAAAGTGGACAAAGCATTCACAATAAAGAACAACGAATTGATCGCTGGGCAGAGTATTTTAGTGAACAGTTCAATTGG
>UZAN01059345.1:0-11389 GCA_900618425.1 Echinostoma caproni
TGGAAGCGAGGCATGAAGAAATGCACAGAGCGATTAGGTAGAATCGGTGTCTTCCGTCTTTCAGGTTGGAGTCCGAAAGACTCTACAACTGGTTGGCTGGAGACATTAAAGAATATGGCAACTAACCGACAGCAGCGGCACTCTTGTCATTTCTTAACAAGGCAGAATGCTTGAAAAAAGGTATGCATGAACACTTAGATTGTGTGCTCTGTGTGTTGATCATAGAGGTTTTTTCTTTGCCTCCCTCCAAGTAGACCCCATCCCTCTCCATCTAGTGCTTTATCCCTCGATTTGTGTACATTGTGAGCTTGGCAGCGATCAGTGAAGCTCGCTTCACTGTATCTCGCTGTACGATGATGATGATGATGTTGGAGGAAATCACGTAGAATTCAACAGAAGAAATACACGGAGCGAATGGGTAGAATAGGTATCCCTCGTCTTCTACGTTGAGGTCCAAAAGATTAACCGGCAGGTTGCAGACCTTTCAGTACATGGCAACGAACCAACAGCAGTGGCGTTTTTATCAAACCAGAATGCTTGAGTGTGTACTCCCAGTTAGATTATGTATTCACTGTGTTTATTTTCCTACCTTCCTCTCCTCAAAATGAGTTCAGTCCATGTCTACCTTTCACGTTGTCACATGTCTTGTGTACATTTTGAGTTTGGTAGCGTTCGATGAAGTTTGCTTTACTGTATGTCGCTGTACGGTATTGATGATATCTTGTCAAATTCTTTTATAAATCCGAGCATCTCAAACAATTCCTGTGAAGGAGCCGTACTCTTTTTGTGCGGAAAAGTTTTTTCAAAAAGTGAAAAAAGCTTACTTACATCGGTGAACCACCTCGAGAAGTTAAAAAAAACCGGGTGTGTGTGATTTAATCCTTTCCTTGAAAGACCGATACAACGATGCACCGGTTTTACTCTGAATGGTGATGACCCAGTGGTGTAGTCGCTTTCACCGACGTTCTTTGGACCCTATGGTCAGGGGTTCGAACCCCGCCACCTAGCTTTGGTGGTAGGCAGCTTTGCTGTCGTCCGGTTCAATTCAACCCTTATCCTAGTGGAGTCTTATGTGGTTCACCACCCCAAGTCCCGGAGCTTAGGTTGCGGGTTTCTGTCACTGATTAGCAGGTCTACCGACTATGGTGTTCACCCCGTCTGCTGTTAATCACACAAAAATGTCTGGTAAAAAATAAAATAGGTAGAATATGATAGCAATAGCGAACCACAAACGACGAGAGTTTTCGAATTATTTTCGTCTCACGCGGTCTTAGTCGGCCCTTAAGCGCAACTATTTCAATCTAAAGGCTTTGATGGGATCGCCGCGTACTGTGTATACCGGTCCAACAAACGCTCCATCGTGCAATATTTCCCCAATCTGACACGAGCTAGAAGCGTCGACAAGATGGACGACAATAGCAGATATGGCTCAAAACTGGGGGCACTGCCGTACTTTGTCGTTGTCACGTTCTGAGACTGACGTTTCTGTATCGTTCACATACGTGATGTTATCGTTTGATCATAAATGACGGAACAATNAGCCAGGTCTTAAAGCGAACCCTTTGGAAAGTAACATCAGCGGTGCATAGTAATTGATCGAGTCGTTTTGAATAAGCTCTAAACTAGAGGTCACTCTCACCACGATCGAATATACTCTTCGGATTGTAATTTTTCTACGATCATCCTCTGGGAACCTCCGCTCTTATGCAAATCGATAAAATTTAATTTCTCGCCAAAGGTCAGTATTGTCCTTCTTGTTCACCGTCGTATCATATTTTACGGGTGCCCGCTACTTGAAATGCCGTGGCATAATCGTAGTTTGTAAGTTGAGCGAACAGCAGTCTAGTCATTTATAAAATTATAAAATTCAAGTGCTTTTGAAGTTGCCACCATCGTGAGTGTCAGTGGCTCTTCTTAAGGATAAGATCAGTTGTGATCGCTCGGATTCGGTGGCCGCTCCTCGAGGGTACTCTTTATTAGAGAAATACTGTTCATACGCTCTACTTTATTTTCCGTTTAAAATTCACTATCAGACATCAATTCATGTGAGTAGTTGCATGTTGTCTATGCGTAGACTGTTGTTCAAAACTTTGTTTTGTTCTCAATCTCCTCATACTAGAAATTTGGTGTTTCGTTGCTTCTGATAGCACTGTCTCGTCAGGTCTCGGGTAAGGTTAGGGCCTTTGATGAATTCACCCTCGTGTCCTGTCAACAGTGCGGTACGACAGGGTTGCCCTATCTCTCCGTTTCTCTGCAACTTTGCCGTAGATGACGTCCTGCAAAAAGCGTTACTTAACCTAGCGCACTCTGACGTGGAGCCTTCTCTAGGAAACAGAATCTATGAAATTACCTTACTGAGTGACAACGCACCGGCGATTCCAAACACACTGAGTCACTTGGCACTTGAGTTTGTTCGTTATGACATGTGTTTTGCACATTCAAATTGTAAGGTGTTGTTGGAAGATTGACAGGAACCCGTTCCTACACTTCCGTTGGGTAATGACACCCTGGAAGTAGCCAGTAGCTTTATCTACGTTGGGAGTTGCATAACAACTGGCGAAGGTGTGGGCAAAATCTCTCAATGCGTAGTCAACGTAAAGTTATCCTTTACCAATCCGTGACGTATCTCTTTCACTGAAAGGGCATATATATTGCGCAAAGGTACGCGCTGTGTTGCTCTACGATCGCGAAACTTGGCCCCTCCGACCAGATCATGTTCAGCGACTTTCCGTCTTCGACAACCATTGTCTGTGCAACATCGTCCGCGTATGGTGGGAACATCACGCGAATGACGATGAGGTCGGACGACATGTGTTAGAGTCGGTAGTCATCCACTGCATGATCTTAGGTGGCTGGGGCACGTCATAAAAATGCCTGAACAACGACTACCCTGCCGTGCGCTATTGGCAGACTAGTCCGGGCTGGAAGAAACAGCTAGGTGGACAGGCTATGACTTAACATAGAGGGTTGTAGCAATTTTGTCCGGATCCGTCGGAGCTTCCAGGCTAGACCCCATAGATTTAGGTCGTCGTTGGTTGGAGACACTGCGAGACATGACATCGAACGGAAATCAGTGGCGTAAATGCACCCTTTCTTAACCGCAATCCCAAAAGTAAAAAGACAAAAAATGTTATTACTACCTAAAGCATATCGTTTTTGTGTTGTTGTTTTTTGCTCTGTTTCTGTTTTTCTCCTTCAATCTTTGACTATTTTGACGCCGTATCTTTTAAGATTGGTGTTAAACATAGAAATATGTTTTCTTCCTATCGTAGATTTCCGATGATTCCGGCGTGTCCAGATCGCCGTCCAATGAAATACAGGCAAATGGCAACTCGACCCTAGATGACACGGCCTTGAGCATCCATTTGCCAAGGATGATGAATACTAGCAATCTGAAACTTGGAGCCCAGAAGTTTTTCGATCCGTACGTCAGTCCGGAACAGCATCTACGTCTGAATCAAGTAGGTAACTGAGTAGTTAATTGTTCTGGTCGTCGCTTTTTTCGTTCCTACTGATATATATATGCGTCTACACACATCATGTTTATTTCAGACAATTAATCGTAGTTTGGCACTAAACATTACAGCGAACATTGTCACCTAGTGAACCGCCCCATTCTCCCAAGATAAACATTTCATGCACTTAGACTCACTGGCTTCTTTTCACTTACTGATCGAACCGAGTAATTTATCCTGCGACTAACCCCATGTTAATACGAAGCAGTTAACGTTCTTACTGGCTGGTCATGGAGGCGATTGACATAAAAGTTAATTTTGAAAGCTTTTTATGTGAATTTCCCTTTAAAATTCACCGGTTGGTTTTCGATTTTATTCATTTCTCTCGCGTACTGTGCCTTCGTGGCGCAATCGGTTAGCGCGTTCGGCTGTTGGTGGTTCGAGTCCACCCGGGGGCGTGGAACCTTTTGGTGCGAAACAACTCGGCTATCATCCGATAGCACACCCTATCTACCGGGCATGAATATGGTTCGCCAGCCCCAATTTTTGGGATTGGGATTACTGTTTCCCATAGTGGTGCAATAAGTTACCGCCTTTGGGATTGCCTATTTCCCGAAAAATCTCGACTGCACGACAAAATTCTGAATCCATGGGACAAACGGGTTATTCTCTCGTCGCTTATATCGCCTATCAAATTTCTCATGATCGTTCGTTTATTGCTTCGTTAACAGAAACGATGCACCCGTAGCTAGAAGCTGTTTAATTTACTTCATTTTGCAGACATGCCAACCGTGACATTTTTACCTCGGTTTAAAGGAGAAAACAGAATTTTACCAGTTCGATAGTAATTTATAACTATCCTTCTCATTCAACTACCAATTACTTGTAAGCAGTGATGAGCAATAAGTTATCGTTATTTTTTTGACTGATTATTCAT
The DNA here is from genome assembly GCA_900618425.1 of Echinostoma caproni. Classification (NCBI taxonomy): domain Eukaryota; kingdom Metazoa; phylum Platyhelminthes; class Trematoda; order Plagiorchiida; family Echinostomatidae; genus Echinostoma; species Echinostoma caproni. The sequence continues at coordinate 4,393 of UZAN01059345.1, forward strand.
CAAACTTATCACATTTGTCTAATCTACCATAAACCCGGCAAGCACCAGACTGGAATTTCACTCGCCTTAGAGCCTACCAGTGGTGCATATCCATCGACTCATCCGGGGTTTGATCGCCAGATCCTCTCACCTATTACATGTGTTAACACTGCTCCAACCAGCTTTGCTCTGTTTTCACTGACAGTGAAATAGCTATTGACTGGACACTAACAATCATGAAGTTTCATGGGTTATACCTCTGTTTGGGCCGTGTAGATATGTGCAACTGATGAGTTCTAAGCCGAGTGCTTCACGATTTTCCGTTTGCCTAAATGAACCGAATATTGTGCGTGAATTTCCTTATATGGTTACCTGCTATTAGTTGCCCCGCATTAGATTCCGAAACATGCTCATTAAGACATGGTGCAGTGGTTTAGTCGCTGCCACTGGTGTGCTTTGGACCCTGTGGTCCGAGGTTCGATCCCCGCCACCACCACCCAACCTTGGTGGTAGGCAGCCTTGCTATCACTCGGTTCTATACCACGCCTGACCTATCGGGGCCTTATGTGGTTAGCCACTCCAAGTTCCGGGGCTTAGGTTGCAGGTTACCATCACTGAACAGCAGGTCTACGTGACTGTTCATCACACACTGGTGTGTAATGAAAAATGGAAACGTTTGGTTTTTATCGATTCATCTGCAAACCTGCACAGATCATTCAAGGAAGTGATTTATTTATTGGATGTACTGGGGTTCTCAAACCTTTCTTTATACTGTACCCTGTGCTTTTCGGTGTATTTTCACGCTCCCAATAATCTGTTTATTCTTGCCCATGCTCACAGACCACTGGGACCCTGTCGCCCATTTCCCAAACTCCCCAAACGGTAATCAGACTACCACATGGCGTGACACAGAGCATGCTAGATGACTCCATGGTGGATCATTTGCGCGAGGAAAACAAACAGCTGCTTTCGCGCCTGACACAAATGCGTCATTGTGTGCAAAAAGCGATTGAACAAAAGCAGGAGGCTGAACTAGAACTAACTCGATTACAAAGTCAGTCGGTGTGCTTGGGAGCAGCTGGCGATCAGAGTCGGGTATGTATGTGTCTGATGACATGACTCTTTAGTAATCGAATGTGAACGTTTTCTGTGGTGAATAGAATGTTGTATTCTGTCGTTTTTATTTCGTCTTTTATAAATTGCTTCCACTGTATTTGTTTTTTTACATCAGCTTGTAAACAAGCATGGTGCCAGCGCCACAATAATAATAAAAACTATGACAGTGACAATAACATGGGGCACGTGGGTCGAAATATAGAGCATAGTAGGAAGCAGATGGAACAGTTGAAATAGAAAAAAGAAGGAAACTGGTATAACAAGATATTTTTGTGTTTCATCGTACACCTTTTGGTATTTGTTTGTTTTTACGGGGCACGGGATTTCGACAGACAAACCGTACAGCATTCGCGCCACTGACTTCTATTCTGGTCCATATCTCCCAGCATCCATAACCAACGACAATCCTCATCCCTTGGGCCCCAACCTGGAAGGCGGGCTGCACCAACCACATCCAAAGCTGAGGCTAACTTCTCCATACCCTTACGCCATGTCATGGTCTGACTGCCGTGGCGCTTCTTCCAAACTTGCCCGGCACGTGCAAAGACATCACGGAAAGCTAGTCGGTGAGCAGACATACGCANGGACGCCACGAACCGCGGCGATTTACACCCTTCTCTTAAGGGACAGTAGGATGTCATGGCGGCGCCACAGGTGTCGCAGGTTGGCGAAAGCTGCTGTAGCCTTCACTATTCATAATGTGATCACCTCCCTAACACCACCACCAGCTGCGAACAAGCTCCCGAGATACTTTAAGCTCTGAACTACTTCCGGCTGATCACCACAGGTGAATGCAGGCACAGACTCCTATCAATTTTAAACAAGCACTTTGCACTTGGAAAGTGCATAGCGCGTAACATATCCGGATACCTCTATCGCCAAGCGGTTCAACGCGTTTTGGACTGCCTGTGTGTTGTCACAGAACAAGATAATGTCATCGGCATATTCCAAGTCAAGGACTCTGTTCTCTGGGAGGAGTTCGACTAGACAAAGCATTCTGTAGAGCATCCTCTATGACAAAGTTGAAAAGAAATGGGGATATAGGGCAACCTTACCGAGCTCCACTGGAGACGGCGAACGGTGGCGAAGTAGGTCATAAGCCCTAACCGGACCTGAGGTATGACGATACAACCCTTAGAGGATCAACACATACTTCTCAGGTACACCATTCCTCAACAAACAGTTCCATAGTGCGGTCCTATCGACAAAGTTGAAGATCGCACGGATTTCTAAGAATACAATGATCATTGGTCTTTGGTAGGCATGACGGTATTCTTGCAGCTGTCGGAGGGTGAAGATTTGATCCATGCATCGACGACCGGCACGAAACCAAGCCTGATCCTCGCGGGTCTGCTCCTCACGCGTAGTGTACAATCGGCGGAGGATGACGGACGCCAAGAGCTTTGACGCTATTGGGATAAGGCTTATACCCCTATGATTGGCGCAGTTGTTGCATCGGCCCTTTTTGAAAATGGGGACAATAATCGAATCCCCCCCCCTACGAGGAGGGGACCTGCTCGGTGTTTCAAACTTTAGAGAACAGAACTTGTAGTTCTCTAACAAGCGTTGTTCCACCATCGTTAAATAGAGCTTGGGAAAGACCATCGGAGCCCGGCGCTTTGTGACGTCCCGAGGCTTGGATCTCCTTACGGATTTCCGCCTCAGAAGGTGGGTCTGTTGATACAGACCATGGGACGTGTGCCGGAGTAACTGTGCGAGAAGCTGACACTGGTGACCAGCTAAACTGTGCCTTGAATTGCTCCGCCTAGCGTGCAAGACATCGCTGTTGGTTGTGAATGGGCGAACCGTCAGCTTCGCAGATCGTTTCACTCACACCCAAGGTTTTCCTATCGGTGAGCCGGATGAGCTGGAGCAGCTTACGGGAGTTTCCCATGGTGGTAGCACGTTCCATCTCTGACGCGCTCTGAGACCACCAGATCTCGCGGTCTCTGCGTAGGCTTGCATTAAGTTCACATCTCTTTGCGAGTCGTGTTTGATTATGCTCGCTGTCGGTCGGGATTGTTCGACATGCGTCAAGAAGGCGTGATAGGGGTGCACTATCAATGAGAGCTTACTTTCAATTTCGCTTCCAAGTGACTTACTCCTTCGTGAATATAGGTAAGCTTTGTAGGTGAATTCACCTTTGTTGCAAACCTGTATGATACCGGCCGGGTTTCTGGATCACAAATGGTGAGCCAACTACTAGTTTTTTGGTGAGCCGTGAATAAAGGTACTCTTAGACTCATTAAATAAGCGGTCGCAGATGGTTAGCTGTGGTGAATTTGTTTACTCCGTTATCGTTGCCCACTAAGATGCACCTCACAAGTCCAGACAGCACCGCTACGTGACAATCGCGACCTGACACTTGACAAGATCACTAATCCTGTCGTGCTTTGTCTACCCCACGTGTTACTCCGGAAGAGGCAAGCGAACTGTATAATTATCCCTTCGGCTCGTTTGAAATAACTCTACTGTCTTTCAGGTTGTGCCTACATGTGCGAGGACTAGCAGCGCAAAATCAAGGGAAAAGAGCGAAGATACTGTTGGACTGGATGGCCGAATGGCAGAAAGCTCCAAACCGTGCCGGTTACACAGCTTCGTTTCTTATTCACACGAAGCTTTTCGGATAATAGTCTCCTAGAAGTTGCATAGAGATCGCTTACCGGGCGTAACTGATTGTTTGCGACTTCTTTTTCAGTAAATAAACGGCCACTGATTCGTGGTTAAGTATCTAAGTGGCCGCTCTTCTGTCCGCTACTTGGAGACCCAGTCTGTAATGTAGAGTTCTACTGGCGGTAAACTTGTGCTGCCTTATAGCATCCGATGCTGATGGCCATTCGTTAACAATATGGGGTTAATCTCAAAGTGTTCTGTTTTATACAAAACACAATCGTAATAAGTTAATCTTTGTACAAAGTGCTTAGAGGATACTGCTCATTTGTTTCCATCAAACTGTTCTATTTTCAATCGATGCCTACTTGCGATTCTAGATTTCATTCTGCTGATATTTCCATTCTGATAGCTTCCATGCATTGTTGTTGGGAAAACAGTTGATCCCTCCTCCTCAAACTTTATCGATTAAATTTTATACTACCATTACTTTTCCCTAAAGCTGTCTACTTCTTGAGTTATTCTGTTACTCTGGGCTTTTTGTAAAATTGAATTTAACGCCACGACCTACCTCACCCAATACTCTCCTCCGATTGATTGTTTTCATCGCAGCTGATACGCTCTACCGAGCCAAAGGCTCTATACAGCGGTGTTCCTCGTCTATCTCGACATGTTTCTATTCTATCTTTTGACGGTCGTTTTAGACGATGATTTTTTTGATCGAACAATTACGCATAGACACCTGGATAACAATTGTCTTAAAAAATAAATTAACTTAACACATTCTTTCCATAACACTTCCATCAGATGGCAACAGACTACTATTTCAACTATCAAACAGCTTTCTCTCACGGGATCGTAATAGCCTGAATAGTCTGTCTAAAGTTATCCTTTATATATCATTAACATCGCTTCTGTTATATATCCATGCATAGCGAAACGCGAAGAATGTCCAAATCCTCATGCCACTTGTTGTTTCATTTTCCCCTCGTTTGTAGATGAGCGAAGGATTGCAATCCTTTTTGGAACACGAGTCCCGACTGCAACACATGGAGACAATGGAACAGTTACGACAACAAATCTATGAGTTAGAGGAGCAGTTTGCCACAAAACACGACACTCTGATCCGTACTGAAACGGCCTACCAACAAGTGCAGGCGGAAAATGCCGAGCTATCTCAACGGGTTGTAAGTTTTCTGCTCTCACTACATCGACTACCTTTATTACTTAGACCACCATGCTTCGTAGTCTATTGATCTAGGACTATCCAAACCATACTATACCTGAACTGCGTCCAGTATTTAAAAGACTCGTAGACACGAACCCTCAACTCAACTTCCACTTACCAATAAATCGTTGGTGGACATGTATTAATGGAACGAATAATGCGAAAGAAAACTAGCATACTTGAAATTACGAGGCATCCAGCGTCAAGCAGCAATGTTCGCGATGCGGTCACCGAAAGTATTGCGATGAATGTGCATTCATGACGATGATTAAGGGAAAGGTATCACTGAACAGTGATAAACCGCCATTGGTCACTGCCGAACTTGACTCAGTTTTGGGGGTTCACCGGGTTGGTTATCTGGTTGACAGTCATCATACCATCAAATCGGATGATCGAAGAGATAACAGCATAACACAGAGGAGGTGCAAGACATCGTGTAGAGAATCCAATATAGTCTATAGGGGTCGACCACTGGCTCCAGTGGGAAACTGCGGTTAACTAAAACTCTGCGCCTAACCTCAGCACCGTTTGTCCGGTTGCTCTACCAAGCTCGCGCAACATTGCGTAGACATTGGTGTTTGAACACCGTCAGTCTATCTAATATCCTACTTTCATAATGGCCAAGTTTCTGCGCCGTGTAGCAGCACCAGCCGAGACCCTCGCAGCATATGCCCAACCCTTCACAGATAGCCTGATATCACGACGGCGCCACAGATGTCTCAAGTGGACAAATGCCAATCGAGTCTTCTATGTGCATGTCGACACTTCATCCGTTGGTTTGTGCATATGTTACGCATGTGACCAAATATGTTACCTCGACGCGCGTTGCTTGTCGACACAGATGTTGGGTGGAAAAATTAAAGGTTGGTCAAACTGAGACCTGATTCGAGGGGATGAAAACTCTGACCAGGGGATTCGGTCATGTAGTAATTCGCGTTAGGCTTCGTCGATGGGGACCAACTGTCGATCAGTACAACTGAGACATGGAATGATATAGTTGAGTCTCTCGTGCCTCTGCTCAATTTCCTTGCAACATAGATCTAACTGAATTATCTGTTTTCACCACACCGTATTCAGCATTTCAATCTTCGCTTTACTCCTGTATTCAGATGAGCAGCCAACACACAGAAAAGAAAACTGCCGAAGGATAGTGCATAGTTAAAGGTTTCAAGAGCCAAGCTGTAAAAACTGAAACTTTTGCAAGGCATACTTTTTTTGTTGCTCGTGTATGCCGCTGCGTTTTGAGCAACCGTATCGTAAGAAACTCCCGTCAATCGGAGTTCTGATTTCCTGTTTTACTGAGCCTAATACCACATCAATAAGACCCATAAAATGCAATTATTGGTGAGCACGGCACGCTTTGTTTTGATTAGCTAAAATAGAATCTTGTCATTTTGTTGACGAATTTGAGTGGCTCTGGACACGTCGAATCTATAAGGTAAAATTGTCTACGGAAGTCCGACCATATCTCTTAGGTCATTGCAGCGAAACAAGTGAAGGCTCATTTGGTGCACATTTCTCGCTTGGTTGCCATTCTGACATTGGCAACCTAGGTAAAGTTTTTCTACCCCTTTTATCGAAAGTGTTCAGGTCCCACAACAGTTGAGGCTTGTCGAAACGTTGGGACTTACACTCAACCAAAGTGAGTGGCACGGACGCCTTAGATGACTTGTGCTGGTGAAAGCTTAGTCTTCTCATTGCGTGAAAACATCATTCCAAATTCGTCCATCCAAGGGATGTATACGCGCTCAAGCACGGACACCCCCTCTATTCATTGCCCGGACAACGGTAATCTGGTTATTATCTGCCCGATTCAGTAGTACTGCTTCAAACTGTAAGAGTTCGAAATGCACATCAAACATATCCACTTCCTGTCTGGAGAGGATTTAATATTATCCGGGTATCAGCTCAATCATTATCATTATCATCCAAGATTAAACAATTTATCAGTTTCAGGTGTTCAATTAGCATAATCATGAGTTTTGGGTAAATACAGTCACCCACTGGATCGACCTCCATAGATTACGTTGGCTGGGACATGTGCTACGCATGTCACCAGGTAGG
>UZAN01059358.1:0-10170 GCA_900618425.1 Echinostoma caproni
ATTTTCAGGTTTTCGTTTTCTATTTCCCTGCAATGTAACTTCTTCATTCTTAATTCAAATGAAGTAAGTAATAACCCAAATTTTGATGATGTCAGCTATGGTTACAATAATAATGCAGCTTGATGGCTTCTATAAAGAGTACAAATGTGCGTCACAATAACTGAGGCGATTAAAAGTAGTTAGTAAGTAATTATTTCAAATATTCCACTAAAAAGGTTTGAGAATTTGAGATCTTGTACCCCTTGTGACACACTGACGAGTAGTATGCGAGGAAGCTGAAAATAGGCGAATAATACTAAGCAATACAAGAAACCTTACAAGAAATGTTAAAGCAATCTAGCGACAATGGGTAGAAAACCGATGAATAACTATAAAACGATCGAAAACCAACGAGTAATATGCAAGGGAAAACCCAAAAAAAATCGGATAATACTAAGCCATACAATAAACGCTAAAAAATGCTATAACCTATCAAAAATAGCCCCAACCAGTAAGAAAAACAATAAAATAACAGATAACGACAAACCGCGACCGGTGTAGCGCAGGCGCATAAGCTTAGTCTCCTTAGCTTTTCTTCATACGGCAACCCTCTCATACCAGCGACCATCCGAGTAAACCTGCGTTGTACTTGTTCTAGTGTTTGGGAATCCTGAACCAGAATTGGAGCCCTAGACTGAACGCAATCCTCAAAATACGGCCTTACCAGAGTTTTGTACAGTGGTAGCAGGACTTTTGAGTCTATGGAGGCTACTCTCCTGAGGAGTTGGAACAGCGCTCGATTCGCCCTTGATGCAGCAGCTATACATTGGCCAGAGGTTTTAAAGTTTTGTTACTTGTACACCGAGGACCTGGACCACTGTAGCTCTATCGATGTATTGAGAACCGGAGGATCCTAAGAACCTGCTTCCACTAGTATCTTGATTCGGTAGAAGCTGCCTGCACTTAATAACGTTTAGTGGTAGCTCCCAGACAGTTGCCCAGCGTTGAAAAAGGNAAGGTCCAGATCCCTCTGGACTACTTCTGATTCCGGAGACCCTACTACCTTGAGGTCATCGGCAAAGAAAAAATTGGGACAGTGCAGTCTCTGCGTCAGGTCGTTAATATAGACCATGAGCAGTAATGGCCCTAGGACTGAGCCCTGAGGAACACCGCTGGTAGCAGAAGCCAGTCCTGATTTACCTTCTCCTACCTTTACATAGAACTGCCTATTCGTTAGGTATGCCCTTGTCCAGCGGAGTACCCCGGAGGCAATTTTTAGGGCTGCCATCTTCAGGTTTAGAAATCGATGGTTCACCGAGTCAAAGGCCTTCTGAAAATCCAGATAGCAATCTTCGACCAGCTGCCCCCAATCCATTCTCTCTGTCACTTCATCCAGAAACGATAGTAGGTAGAGGGGTTGCTGGTTTGTCCCTCCTTCAGCTGGCTGATAGGTCAGGTTCCACCCGAAGGTTGCCTTTGGTGGCTACACGTACTAGTTCAGCAGCTGCCAATAACCCGTCCGTGACCCTGGGGTTCGCAAATTAAACCAGCAATGGCCTTGGACTCCTGGTCTCACTGCGTGGATCTCCTCCCCTTTTCCCAGCCTGAATACTCTTTTAATGATGACGTGCCCTGGAATGTCAGCTACCGGTACAAGATTGACTAAGTGGTTCCGGTTTTCCTGTTTCTCTTTTTTGGCCTCTGAACAGAACGGTTCCAGCACTCCCTTGATTATTACATTTTGGTTCCTGCCGATGACCACGTCCGACTGCTTGGCGGCTTCCTCAGGGCCTTTAAGGCCCCAGCACTCTCAGGCCTTGATCTTGTTGTTCCATTTTCGCCGAGATCTTGTTCAGCTCTTTGTAAACGTCCTGGTTCATTTCGCAGTCCGGGGTAACGCTTCGCTTCTCTAGTACCGTGACCTCGGCTACAGTTGTGGAACTGTCACTGGATTCAAGGAGTGCCCGACTTTTCCGGGTTGACGACAGCCTACATCTTATTGTGCAGTTTGGACAGACCCTTTTCAAACAGGGGTTCTCCCCATGCAGCCCCAGGGCCCTTTTTGACAACCTGCTACACTTTGGATGGTACCACGCATTGCATGCATTGCTGCAGATACCACCTGTAACATCTTCCCCGCACCTTTCATTCTCACAGAAAACTCCGGTTTCTCATTTTCACCCTTTTGGACCTAAGTTTAGCTCCGGTACCCATCTAGTAATCTATAGGGCGAGTGTGCTTACCCGTAAGGATCTACCGCTCGAGCGGAAGCAGAAGTGCCAGTAAAAGACGATGTCAATATAGAGAGCTCGGTGAGCTGATACCAGTAAAAATAAAATTAAAATAAAATGTACCACTACAACTAACTACTACGCCTAAAGAGTCTATACAACGAAAATAAAAAATCCGAGAAACTAATCACGACAAAAACTTGAACACGGGCCGCAAAGGTCCAATAGTCAGGTCCAGTTCAGTTCAGTTCAGTTGATACCCAGGACCGTGACGGCAAATGCCAGTGTCCAGGTTCTTGCACTGATGAGCTCCTTGAATCCCCCGGTGGTGCGACAATACGAGAAATGAAATCCCTCTTCTCTTCTGTTAGAATTGGGTAAACAGACTCGGATGTCTTGACCTGCAGACACTGATTCCACTTCTTGCGTGCAGGATCATAGTGGTTATCTGCAAGCCACTTAGCGGGCGGTCTGTCTAGCAACGAAATCATAAAAGGAATAAGCCTGCGAAGTTCAAGGTTTGGGTGAGGGATTCAAGAGGGAAATTGTTATGGGGAGTAAGAAAGGCATGATTAGGAAAGAAGAAGTAAAAGCAGAGGTAATATAAGTAGCCAGAGGGCGCTAAGTGAAGATCCCCTTGAGATCAGGAGGGGATGAAAAATTCAAAAAAGAAAAAGTGAAAAACCTATCAGCTGAGTGCATTCACCACGATCCCGCTTGGTGGCTCAGTCAGTCAACTACGCTTGACTCAAATACGTGCTCCCAAACGCCATCTTTTTTATCTTTTTTTAATCTTTTTATTTTACGTCCTTTTACTGACCATGCAATGGTGCAATTTTCAGGAAGGTGGAAGCGGCTAATCAAAGGGTTACCATTCAACACACCATGGGTCAAGTCAGGCGGTGGTGGTGGGATTCAAACGCATTCTCTGGGTGATAATTTGGTGACGTTACCACCGAGCCACCTACGCCTATCGAGTCAGTGTTTGAAGCTCACGACTAACGTGGCCCCTATTACCTCCCTTCGGAGTTTGTTCCAATCTTTTACCACTCTTTCCGGAAAGAACTATGCTCGGAGTCTGATCCTGACGCTTTTGTTTTTTAACTTGAGGCTTTTACCTCTCAAGTTTTGGTGTTCATTAAGTGACAACAGCGGTCGCCCATTTATGCTGACAAGGCCTTTGAAGATTTTGAAAGCCTCAATGAAATTCATTCTTTTCCTTCTCCGTTCGAGAGAAAAGAGACTCAACTGATGCAGTCTGTCCTCATATTCCTTACCTTTTAGGTCACGGAACCATTAAGTGAACCACCTCTGAACCTGCGCCAGCACCTTTATGTCCCTGACCATGTACGGTCTCCAGGCCGGAAAAATGCCTTGTACAGAGGGAGCAGTACCTCTGGTTTCCTTGAGTTCACTACTCGACGCAATTGGTAAAGAGCCCTTGACGCTTTTATGGTAACCTTATCACACTGCGCTCGAGTGTGGAATTCCGCTTGGATTGCCCTTCCAAGGCCCTTGGTAGCTACCCTTATTGGTACAGCGGTAGAATCGCTTTCCATCCCTAGCTTCCTCACAATAAGCTCGATGCCTGCAGCCATTAATAATAATTATTATGTATATTTCACGAAGCCCGTGAGGCATGCACAAAGTATGATCATATGTTCAAAATAAGCATATGTACATACAAGGTGCAGATATATAGAAGGTTCAATTAGAAAATATACACAATGGAAACAATGGGGGACCGGAATGAAAACGCAGTGCACATGGAACACAAAGCAAACAAAGTCACATACGTAGATTTGGAGGATGGAGGAATACACTGGGTGAGCATATCAACGGAAATTAAAGGAAGAGCGAACCTTGTATCGAGAGAATTTGACGTGCAGAATTAATGGAAGGAAAACACGGATCGATGGCCTGTGAGACTAAAAACGGGAAGAGATGGAGACTCGCGGATAGAAATGAGTGGGAAAGAGGGGTACAGCGAGTTTATACAGTTCTCAATACATGCTTCTCTGTCAGCTGCATAACGGCTTGCTTTTGAGAGCACATTCATTTGGGTTTCCGGGCTTCGATGGGCAATGGGTTGATTTAAATTACTTAGGAGTTGGTCGCTTTGATGTGGGACTGACTACACGCTAGACACCCAACCTTGAAACACCTTGTAGGTGAGGCAGGGGGTGTGATCCTCAACCTGGTCCGGAATGCGGATGCATTTAGTCGAAACGGTGGAGACAGTCACGCCCAAAAACCATTGCCGGAGTCAAATTGTTCATTGTGGGTGCAGACCCCAAGCCTTCGTCAGGCCCAAACCAACCGAATCGTGAAAAAGAAGGCGATACACAACAGTCTGGGATGATACCCAGCTGAGAAGGAGTGGGGGAAACAAAACATGTCACTAATAATGTGCATCGTAGAATAATGCGAAGAAGTACGTCTACCTACAAGTTTATATATATATACATACAGAAATCAGGTAATAATAAGTCACAGTAATTTCAAAAGCGTGCACCTACAAAGAGTTTGTTCGAGAGATTTAGCTTTAAAGCTTCATCCGTGTACTAATATCAAATTGGTTGGGAAATTGGACACTGTTTCCTGGTGAGCATGTGCCACAGGGTTTAGCCAATTGAGTCGAACCGAATAGAGATCAGTGGGAGATAAAGTAAGGAATTGTAGGTCACGATACTTCTTAAGGTAGGTACCAGCAGAGAGTTTGTTTCACAGATCTAGCATAAAGGCTGGATCCTTGTACTGGTATGAAATTGGTTGAGAAAGTGCACACTGCTACGTGGTGAGCATGTGTCAAGGGGTTTAGGTGGACGCATTTGTGCACGTTGTGTGGTAAGTTCCACTCGACTGCCCATTTCTGGACCCCGTCCAGGTTGTTTCGCATCTGTGCATCAACCCGACTGACAACTTTTACGTCATCAGCGAACTTAAAGCACGGGTTCCCTAAGTTCTGACCGACGTCATTTGCGTAGAGCACGAATAGTAGAGGCCCAAGGACTGACCCTTGAGGTACCCCACTATGCATATACCCTTACCCCGACGTTTCCTCCCCTACATGCAACCTGAATGTTCTTCTAAGTAGGCCTGCCCTAATCCACGTTACTATTTGGTTTGATAAGCCGAACGACTGGAGCTTGGCTAACAATAATCGATTTTTAACTGAACCAAAAGCCTTCTGGAAATCTAAGTAGATTACCTCGACCTTTTTTCCTCCGTCGATTATCCTCGTCACTTCCTCCGAGCAGCATAGTAGGTTCGATAAGCAAGACATCTTGCGCACAAACCCATGTTGCAATCCGGCAACCAGTCCGTGCCTTTCCAAGTGATCAACTGTTCTGTCCCGGATCACTCTCCCCATCACCTCCATCCCCACAGAAGTTAAGCTGACAGGCCTGTAATTTTCCCTGAGAAATGCTTCTTTCGATTTCTTCACCCTCAATTGGGTGATCATAAATTGCTGGTATACCTCTCGGACAGTTTGGGCAGAGTGTCTCATTGTCTGTCCTGTGAACCTGCTCAAAAAACCTTTTAGTACTGCTGCCTTTTCGTAGTCAGTGTTCACCTCCGTCCCCTGTTCATCTCTCACGCACCCCACCCCACTTCGTAGGAATTTCTTCGATTGCACATACTCGAAGTATGCCTTGGGGTTTGTTTTGGCGTCCTTAGCCAGTCTCAATTCATATGCTTGCTTACATTCTCTTTGTACTCTGTTAGCTTTCTTTCTGGCCGTCAGATACTGCAAGAGACTGCAGTGGCCTCGTTTGTACCGCTCTCGGCCCTCTTGCTTTCAAATGTTTGCGCGCACGAGACCTCCACGACGGTGGATCTCCAGGCTTCCCGAGTCTTCAGATAGGATCAACTTCATTGATGAGGTCTATTAGNCCCCCCCCGAAGGGCCTGAACGGAGCTCGGTTCCATCGTCCAGTTCAGAGACGACGCTTTCCTGATAAGTTCTACTTGGTTCATTCGGCTGAAGTTCCTTCCCCTCTTGTCGGGCACCCGAGCCCCTTCAAGGGAGTACGATTGGCAAACCACCGCATGGTCGCTTTTCTCTAACGGTGCTTCTAGTTCTATCCTGTTGATATCGTTTGGGTACCGTGTTATGATTAGGTCCAATATCGACCCAGCCTGGCCACCTGTTCATCTGGTTTCCTGGTCTACATGCTGCATTATTGCACGTTCGTGGAGCTCAGAAATCAGACGATACCCAAATGACCCTCTTGGAGCCACCCAGGTTTGCCAGTTTATCTCCGGAGCGTTAAAATCGTCCAATACCAGAAGCTTAAGTCAGACTCTCTTAACGTCCGTTACAAACTGGCGTAGTTCGTTGTCCTATTCTCCTTTGGAGGACGGTANTACCCAGGCTATTGATAGCCCAACACTTCCTACTTTTACTTGGTTTTCAAGTGCCTGTACATTAGACATGACTAATCGCTGGCCCTTCTTGCAGTTGTAATGATCTGCTATGAGTAGCATCACTCCTCCACCAATCCTGTCGACAATACAGATGATGAAGTTCGGTGCGGCTATATAACTGACTCAGTCATCTTTTTGTAACCAAGTCTCAGTAATTGCGATCGCCTCGGCATCGTGCCGCAGTGCTCTCATTTTACACCATTCGTTCCCTAAACTTTCCGTGTTGATATAAGCAGTATGAAAGCCGTCCTCCGTACTTTGGTGCCAGTAATGGAGGTGGCGGTGTGGTGCCCGGTAACTAGTCCCGAGCAGCTCCTCCGTTTTTTGAGGGGCCCCCACATGACTCTATATCCGTGGGTTGTCTTGGCGTACTTCTCTTAAGGGCGCATGGGTAGTGAGTGCAAGGTTTCGACCACAGGTGCACCGCATGCAGTTTGTGCACCCTGGTGTTCTAACACGTTCACGCGGGCTTTTCATTCCCGTGTCACCTAGCTTCGAAATCAGCAGTCTTGGTGAGCCACCGCCGTGTGCGCTCATAGCTCTATTCGGGCTTACGTGCGGTTTATTCCTATTCCCAGAATGATCATCCGGCTCGACCCTGATAGTCCCCCTGGTTTTTGTTGTTAATATACCCACTGCAGCTAGGAACCTATCTCTGTGTCGGGACTGGCAAACTCCACTAGTGTGGGCGTAGGGTGTGTTGCCTCAACCCTGTCAGTTAACTTTATTTCCCCAGCCTGATCACTCTCTTTATGGCCACGTGCCCTGGCATCTCTTCCAGTCTTAAAAGGTTCGCGACGAGGTAGCGTACAGATCTATCCCTGTGCCTGCCTTCTTTAATAAACGGTTCGGGTAGCCCTTTCACTACCACATTTCGATTTTTCCCTGTGGCAATGTCGCTTGTTTTCTGGAGGCGACCTAGAGCTATGTTTATCTTTCCGTTGCACTCTTCTACCTGCGTGATTCTGTCATTCATTTCGTTCAGTTTCTGCTCAAAGTCTTCCCACTTCTCTTCTTGACGCCGTTCGCTTCTCTTTGATTTTTGGGCTTTTACTACCGTTCCAGTAGCTACAATCTTTTGCTCTGTGACGGTAGAAGAACCCTCCGTCCAGGTAAGGTGAGGATGGTTGTCCTCTAGTCTAATGCTATTTTCACTTTCTTCCCTGTGTTACGGAGTTGAGGTATCTGAGGAGCCCCTTCCAAGCCCGATTATGGGTGACATTTTCGATGATTTAATGATGAGTGGTTGCTGATTAGCTATCGCCCTTGCCTTTATTTTGCACCCGGTGCAAACCAAGCTAGCTTGACATGCTCGTAGTAAACTCGATAGATCGTTTTGGGAGATTGGCGCACTTTAGATAGAACCATAAAGAGCAGGCCTCACATTGGATGCCTTCAAGTTCTACATCTACTTGGCACTTTCTTCTCCCGCATCGGGATGCATTGGTGGGCGGTCTCATGCCTACGTCACCATAGCGTTTCAGTAGAGACGGATTACAGTTATGATTTTATTTTTAATCAAAATTGGAGAAAAAACTACCATTCCGAAGTTAAAGACTACAGTGGATAAAAAACCAGACAAGATCATGCGTGAGTGATTACTGTAGCGCAAATCACCTGCGATTCCAGCGCTGCCGGCTGTTGATCTTGATCCACTTATCCTTATCAATTATTGCAGAGTCCAAACTGCGTTGACTGCAACACCAGTTGTCTAATTCTCCTTCGATATAGTAGAATTCCTGAAACGGCTCACTCCACAACAAATTTCAGTTTGTACAGGACGGAACTGGTCGATACCAATCATGCATCCAGATTGTTGTGTTGTCAGCTAGTTGCCTTGGCTTCCAACACTGCTCGTCACACTTTCGTTCTGTTTTTTGTTTCTGAAAGGCAGAATGTTTAGTTGCAGTATCACATTCACCAGATGTGTATGAATGAAATACATAGATATAGGAACAAACTTACCTGGTTCCTTCATCACCTCTCAATCGGCCAGCGCCAGAAAAACCACGTTCCAGCATAGATCCAAAGCCTTTTTAAACGCCACCACTGTTCACCATCTTATGACATTTTCCTGTAGTCTGTTTCACAAAGACACTACACGGTTTGTGAAGAACCTGGCCCTCAAGTCAGTTCTTTGCCGGACAACCCCTTTACTATCTTACAGGCTTCAATCAAGTCGCCCGTGGTCCTTCTGCGTGACAGCGAGAAAAGATTCAGGTCCGGCAAACTCTGCGACTAGCTCTTTCTTACTTGTCCAATGACCATTCTGATTGCCAGCCGTTTTACCCTCGTTAGACGCTCCATATATTTACGATAGTATGTGGTCCAATCTTGCACTCAGTATTCCAGCAGTGGACGCACCATTGCCTTGTACCGTGAAACGAACATATCTGCCTTCCTGTAGATGACTGTGGTTCACAGCCTGAAAAGTACTTCTCTCGCTTTATTTGCAGCCACTTGGCCTTGTCTGATATGCCGGAAGTCCTTTGTGACAAGTATTCCTCGGTCCTTGATCTCCGTCATACCTCGTAGCGCTCCGCTCCCGATTGAGTCTACATTAGTAGTCAGTAGTCGACACTTGGCAAGATTCGGGGGTAAATCCCATCCAGCCTACCAGCTGCAGATCGCTTCTAAGTCCTGGGTTAATTTCTCATTCGCAATCTTTACATCGTTCGCAAATATGAAGCAGGGGTTCTGTAGTTTTAGCGCGAGGTCGTTGATAACAAGAAGGAAAATTAGGGGACCAAGAACAGAGCCTTGAGGCACTCCAATGTCCAATTTCCAGTTTACAGTCGGAGAAAGCTCATTGGTTTGCAGTTTTTTCCCCGTTTCTTTATCTAAACGGTACAGTCTGATGTTCGGAAAGTTCTATTTTAGATTGGTTTATTTTTTTTAATCTGAAAATGTAAGTAAAAAGAGATTGGTAGATTAATTTTGACAATGCTGCTGACTGGTTATTTGTAGTCATCTAGCTGAACCGGTTTGGACGCCTTACGAGGTGTACTGCGTGGACAATTCAGAGGTTCACCTAACATTACCTCGAGGGTACTCAAGGTAGCTGTCCACTGCCGAGATGATATCCACGGCGAATTCATCCAGTCTCTGCTCGAAGCAGGCTGCCGTAGGCATGGAGGCTACTATCTCAGGTAACGAGTTCCAAGTGGATGTGGCCCAGATTGAGAAATGTAACCGTCTGCTGCTAGTACTACTCTACTGGTGCAAAATGGTTTTAAAGTGTCCTCGCCGTTGACGGTGCCACGACAGTGCTATAGGTTCGCTATTAGGGTGATTCTGCATTGATACCAATTTGTGTATTAATATTAAGTCCCCCGTCAGCCTCCTGTAGGAAAGGGTAAAGAGGTTGAGTGGTTTAAGTTTCTCTTCGTAGCTCAGTTGCTATAGCCCAATGATTCGCTTATTGGCTCTTTTCTGAACCTCTTTCAGTGCTTTAATGTCTCCTACTAGGGTTGGGGGAGCACGCTTGAATATTGTATTCAAGGTGGGGGTCTTACGTAGATTTTGTATA
>UZAN01059377.1:0-11360 GCA_900618425.1 Echinostoma caproni
CAGTGGTGCATTAGCGTTCTCGCAAGCATTGACTGAAAGCCACACCGAGAACCATGACGACTGCCTGGTGCCTGTGAACAATCGAATGTTCTAATCCAAGATTCAGAAAGTGAATTGATTGACCCACTGGCACAAGGTGATAACCGTGGTCCGTGTAGCTCACGGGTAATGATTTCAAGTCGCGAACCGACTGATAGCATTTCGAGTATTGACGTGGACAAAAACAAACGGGAGCACTGCTGACGAGTCGGAAACAGGACGAAACAGCTGTCCAGTGCTGTTTGTTCGTAGGTTATCACACACATTTCGATCCATTGAAATGCATAGAAACGGTCGGAATTCACGATCTCGAGGGCAGTGTGTGAAACGCTCAACGAGAATCATGACGAGTGCCTGGTGCCTGTAAACAATTGAATGGGCTAATCCAGAATTCACACTGTGAATTGATTGACCCACTGGCACAAGGTGATAACCGTGGTCCCTGCACCTCACGGGTAATTGTTTGAAGTCGCGAACCGACTGATCGCATTTCGAGTGGAGACGTGGACAGAAAAGGAACGAAATCTCTGCTGACGAGTCGGAAACTTGACGAAACAGCTGTCCAGTGCTGTTTGATCGTTGGTCAACACAAGCATTTCAATGCCATCGAAATGCATAGAAACAGTGGTGTCTTAGCGATCTCGGAAGCAGTGATTGAAACCAACCGTGAGAAGCACGAAGTTTGCCTGCTGCCTGTGAACAATCGAATGTGCTTTTCCAAGTTTCAGACTCTAGTTGTTTGAGCTATTCGCACAAGGTGATAACCGTGGTGCGTGTAGCTCACGGGCAATGGTTTGAAGTCGCGACCCGACTGATCGCGGTTCGAGTGGTGACGTGGACAGAAAAGAAAGGGAAGCACCGCTGACGAGTGCGAAACAGGACGAAACAGCTGTCCAGTGCTGTTTGTTCGTCGGTTATCACAAACATTTCGATCGCATTGGCATACATAGAAACATTGGTGAATTGACTGTATGGCAAGCATTCAGTGAAACCCACACCGAGAACCATGAAGAGTGCCTGGTGCCTGTGAACAATCGAATGGGCTAATCCAAGCTTCAGATTGTGAACTCATTGAGCCATTGGCACAAGGTGATAACCGTGGTTCGTGTAGCTCACGAGAAATGGTTTCAAGTCGCGACCCGACTGATCGCATTTCGAGTGGAGACGTGGAGACAAAAGATACGGAAGCACTGCTGACGAGTCTGAAAGAAGACGAAACTGCTGTCCAGTGCTGTTTGTTCGTTGGTTATCACAAACAATTCGATCGCATTGGCCTCCATAGAAACCGTGGTGAATTGACGATCTCGCAAGTAGTGATTAAACCCACACCAAGAACGATGAACAGTGCCTGGTGCCTGTGAACAATCGAATGGGCTAATCCAAGCTTCAGACTGTGAATTGATTGAGCCATTGGCACAAGGTGATAACCGTGGTCCGTGTAGCTCACGGGTAATGATTTCAAGTCGCGACGCCACATAGAGCTGTTGGAGTGTTGACGTGGACAGAAAAGAAACGGAGGCACTGCTGACGAGTGGGAAGCAGGACGAAACAGCTGTCCAGTGCTGTTTGTTCGTTGGTTATCACAATGATTTCGATCGCATTGGCCTGCATAGAAACCGTGGTGAATTGACGATCTCGCAAACATTGAGTGAAACCCACACCGAGAACCATGACGTGTGCAAGGTGCGTGTGAACAATCGAATGGGCTAATCCAAGAATAAGACTGTGAATTCATTGAGCCATTCGGACAATGTGGTAATAGTAGTCCGTGTTGCTCACGGGTAATTGTTTCAAGCGCGACCCGACTGATGGCGGTTCGATTGTTGACGTGGACAGAAAAGAAACCGAAGCACTGCTGAGCAGTGGTAAACAGGACGAAACCGCTGTTCAGTGCTGTTTGTTCGTCGGTTATCACAAACAATTCGATCGCATTTGTATCCATAGAATCAGTGGTGAATTGACCATATTGCAAGCAGTGTTTAAATCCACACCAAGAACCATGAAGTGTGCCTGGTGGCTGTGAACAATCGAATGGTCTAATCCAAGCTTCAGACTGTGAATTGATTGAGCCATTGGCACAAAGTGATAACCGTGGCCCGTGTAGCTCATGGGTAATTGTTCCAAGTCGCGACGCGACTGATCGCAGTTCGAGTGGTGACGTCGACAGAAAAGAAACGGAAGCACTGCTGACGAGTCGGAAACAGGACGAATCAGCTGTCCAGTGCTGTTTGTTCGTTTGTTATCACAAACATTTCGATCGCATTGGCCTGCATAGAAACAGTGGTTAATTACTGATCTCGCATGCAGCGATAGCCACCCACAACGAAAACCATGGAGAGTGCCTGGTAGCTACGAACAATCGAATGGGTCAATCCAAGCTTCAGACTGTGAATTGATTGAGCCATTGGCACAAGGTGATATCCGTGGTTAAGTGTTTCAATTCTCGACCCGACCGATCGCGGTTCGAGTGGTGACGTGGACAGAAAATGAACTGAAGCAGTGCGAACGAGTCGGAAACAGGACGAAGCAGCTGTCTAGTGCTTTTTGTGCGTTGTACAAAATTCTCTAAATGTTATTACCTAAGATACTCTGTGTGGTTTCCGCTACTCGAAAGACCGTTCTTTCTGCATTTCACCTTCGACCCACTTCTTGTAAGCGATCCATAAAAGGCTGTTTTTGCATATTTATTTTTTCGGACCCAACGAGAAACGCACTACCTATGTTTGAAAAACTTTCTGCAGCTTCACGTAGCTTTGTTTCTAGTACTGTCTGAAAAAGAGTAAATTACGGCAGTTCAACATTCTTGGGTGACGTCGTTCAGGAAGTTCCCTGATGTAGTTTGCTCACGACCAGTAAGGTATTATTAATCATGACCAGTTGTGGCACATTAAGGAATGTTTTCTCTGAAAAAATTAGATGCTAATTAAATGGTTTGACTGAAACGTATTACAATTTTTCAATATAACATTGGGTTACAAACTTTTTACCTATTTAATAAATAACTGTATTGCCAGTTTGGGAAATTGAGGCTGAGGTCCTTCAGCGGTCGCCTAAGATCCTTTCATCCTTTTTCATCTTTTCATTTCACTTACTTTTATTGAATATACAAAGATGCAATTTTTAGGAAGGGGAAAGTGGCCAATCAAAGGGCTGCCATTTGATAGACAATGGGGAAAGTCAGACAGTGGTTGTGGGATTCAAACACACATCCCAGGGTTTATAATTTAGTGACCTTACCACCGGTTCACTACATATGATTAGGGAAGATGGGCGTTGGTGGTGGTGAAAATGTTGCGCGACTTCCAGGTAGTTGCAATTGTTTCTCTTATCAAACTCACCGTGAGATTCATTGCCTTTCTTGTGCTCCTTGAAAACCTATTTATTACAAGTGAAACATCTAATTGTGAATCACGAGTGCTACAAAAATCGAACGGCAAAAGGTTTTCCCACATTTGGGACCATCGTCGTTCACATTCCATAGCGATATTGCTCCGATGTTATTGTCGGGTGGTGGTCAAACGTTACTGGTCACCAAATTATCTCCCCGGAGGACGTGTTCCAATCCCACCGCCAGCACCTGACATTCCCCATCCTCCAAGATTTTTATGGCAGCCCTCTGGTTGACTACTTTTCCCATCATGAAAATCAAATCACTAAATATTAGATAATAAGAAACAAAATAAAAGATATTTAAATTTTCGAACTGCGCAATAGCCGCTCTATTTTCTCACTCCATTTTTAGCTGTCTTTGATTGATCATAATCTACTTGAATTTGGTTAAACAGGACCGTACTTTGAGCCGTTCGACTAGTAGAGGAATCGAGAACTGGTGCTGGAGTTCCGGGTGAAATCCCGAATCGCGACTGTGGTTTATGCCTTCAATGTAGACATCATTTTTCAGAAGCTTGGGTGCGGCTGTCTATCAGACACAAATAGAACCCACCGTCCCCGAATATAAATGAGAGGTTTTCATGTCAGCTAATGTTGTCTTTTACGCGATAAGTTGGCACTGGACACGAACACTCCGCCTTCTGTGCAGATCTGATGCAGTCGGTTCTACTATATCACATTCCATGTAAGCCGTCTGGAAAATTTTCTAACTCATCTAATGATTCTATTCGGTTATTGAACTTGCGGATGACAATTAGAATATTTGTCATATGAACCACCGTATACAAAGAGTGCATTGTAACCTTAAGGTTGGGTCTAACATGCACGTTGGAATTGTTGAAAGCGGATTTCTTTCTGCGTATTTCTGAAGCACAGCATACATTTAATGTATAAGAGGTTCTAGCTGAGACAACTTATTCGTCGATATGAGAAAGTGTGCGGGTTTCGAATACCACAAAGTGAGGAGAAGCTCTTGACTTGATCAGTTTAATGGTTTCTTATATATACCAACTACACTTGTCACAACCTGACCGATTTGCTACGAGAAGCAGTGGAGTAGTGGCAGTGGAGTAAAACGAGCAACTAGATAGTTAAAAAGAATGTTGAGAAATTAGTGCTGTATTGCCGTGAGAGACAGTGAATTCTCGGATAACGGAGTTCATCTTTTTTCTTGGTACTCCTTGATATGCAGGGAAAGCATCTTGCTGTATATCTACAAAACAGCCTTTTCATCCACCTAACTTCAATTGAAACTTTCTATTATCAGTTTTTGGATGATAGAAAAAATTCTACCAATGTAGCTGATGCACGAGATATTTTAGTTGGGGTTTACTGCAGGAAAACTTAATTGCGTCAAAAAATAACCAGTAGAGATCCATGAGTTGTACAGAGAGTTAAAGGCTACAGTTTTACACGTACCACTAGGGAAGATCACAGGGACCTTTTGTGGGGAGAAGTTCTTTTGATTTGATATTATCACCGCCGAAGGTCGGTGAAACCGGGCTTCTTTAGAAAAGCGGATAATTGTTTGTCGCAGTCGACACTGTATGCCCAAAAAACATTTCATTACTGGTGATACAAGAACTTTATACTCGCCTGTAATTGTGGATTACTTCTGCTCCTTCGCTTGGTTACATAATTTGCTCTCGGTTATACCGATGAAGATGGTTCTACATTTACATCTANTACATCTAACTAGCTACTTAAAGTTTTACTTGTTAAGGTGGAGAACAAACGTTTTGACCGATGGTATTGTTACCCAAACGGTATCATAGTGCGAAACTGGGTAGACGGCAAATAAGGTGCAGTGATCAAGTGAGCAGCGCAACTTACATTCAATTCCGGCCATCATATTTTTGTGATAGACCAAATTCCATTATTCCTCTGACCTTATCCTGGTCCTTATCGTTCACACTGCCTGGTGTCCTCATATGAATTCTTAGGGAACAGCATTGATTTTCAATGTATTTTAACCTGGTATTATTGAATATGCGTATAATGTTTTGTTGACTGACAAGCGAGCGTTCCGTTGTGTGTGGCAATAATGAAACTTCCAAAATAATGGCTTATTTCCAGTACATTGAGCTGCGAGCAACGAACATGTTTGAGAGCGGTGTTTGGATATCAGATTTGTTTTGCAATATGAATCGGATATTTCGAGGAAACCTGTTTGTGAGTCCGTAGCAATGGGGTACTATTCACAAGGGCAAATTGTGGTGCATTTGGCTACTGAATTTGCAGCAGATGGTGTAATAAAGTGATTTCTTGACTTGATCTGAAATAGTGTTTTATCTACGTTACACAGTATAACAGTGCCTACCTGAGACCTAACATCCCAGACGAACCATACATTTGGATCTTCAGACTGGTACTGGTTTAAAAAAACCTGTGCAGCACTTCCCAGACTTGCAGTACACCTTTTCATTGATCTCTGTGTACGACAAAGTTCGTTTTATAGTAATTCGAAAATAGCGACATTGATCAGCATGATAGCAAAGCGTTCACATTTTATTTATGGCTCGTTCTGATGATCTTGTCACGAAAACACCACGCAATATATTTAAAAAGTGCATACACAGATTTTCAGACATCTAACGGATCAAAGTGCAGAACCGCCACTAAAACTGAGACACCGATTCATCTAGGTCAACTTGATACCGACGATCAAAGTTCGCTTCTTGGGGAACAAAACAATGATGAGACATAATTACGATGAGCATGCATATACATATGCCTCCGAGTGTTATTCTTCCAACACGATTCGGTGGATTTCGGAAGGGATTTGGTATCGGTAATAATATTGCTAACCGTTGTTTTACCACAAAGATCACTCTGTGGTAAATGCTTCCTAATCATCCAACACTGTCCATTCTCAACCAATTTCCCCTTATGCAGCTCAAAGTGTTGTTATTCATCAAATCCTGGCAGAGAAATTTTCATCGTTGTGTTCCGGCGGTTAGAGATGCATAATGTGGATCTCCACTACGAGTTCCATGTTCTGAGTCACCAGTTTTAATCACCATGATATACCTACAAGAGAGGAATGGACGGATAAATTTAAGTGATACCTGCGTTCAATAGAGGCATATACAAGTGGGCCTATAGTTTCATAAATGAAACAAATGAATTCAGCTTATCTAATAGAACGGAGAGGCTGTCAGATACTAGATGGCCAAACCATCTGCATTTGAAACGGACATAGCATGTACAGTGAGGAACAGCAACCTAATCATTGTGCATAGCATCTTAGTGTATGGTTCAAAGAGCCTGGTGCAACCAAGGGTATTTCACTGATTGTAGCTGAGGTTGCAGGGGCGGTAACTAATGCGATACATGTGGTAGCTGAATCGAAGAATGACCTCGGGGCCTAACTGGACTTTCTCCATTGTTTCTTAATGAGGATGTGACTCTCTGCCCTACTGCTACTGGTATGATACTCGATAGGTGATCAGAAGAGCATATGCCGTCATACTGAGCACCAATAATCGTCCTGGTTTTCAAGAAGCATTCATACAACGACCGCGCAAACCACCAAAGGATAAAGCCAGAGTATTTCATAGCATGTTTTCTATCTATCTCATCATTCTCAACAACCTGTTTGCGGAATAACGTAACAGAATTAGAAATAGAAATTGTGAGTGGAGAAGCGAAACGGTGATGCAGTTGCACCGTGTAGTCCACTCTGTATGAAAGAAGATAATAGACCAGCGTGGTCGGGGTGTTAGATTCATTACCGGGGAACTTTTGTCTAACTATCGACGCCAATACCCAGCGTTGATCTATGGTTATATTCACTATGATTTCAATATTTCAAGACCAAGAGAGAGCTACATGTAGTCAAAGAAACAGCATTATTATTACACCAGGCAGTCGAATTTGCACACAGACAGTGAGAGCTAATGAGAAGTATGCCTCCTAATCATGAATAAATTGTCCTTTTGTGTGTGCGCTTGTCGTACTTTGTGTATGTATATGTATATATGACTTCTGTAATCGAACACTACTACATTTCAGCAAAGCAATATGTGCTGACAACCACAGGTAGCAAAAAGAGAAAAAAATATCTACCAATTGCACAGAAGACATAGATTAGTATACCAACAATAAATTCCACTTCATTGGCTCATGTTTCTTCGTTAGCAAACTATGTGCTAGATACGGGAGAAGAAGGCTCTCATGTAAACTAATGCGGGAAGAAATTTATCGCAAAACCGTTTACTTAGAATTATGCCGATAGCAAAGGGACAGACAAGTGTATGAGGGATGTGAGAGATCTTCAACTTTTCAACATACATACTTTACACGGGAGGGGGGTCATGTGTTGATATCAGTGAGTTTTCCGAACAAATGCCTCTAACCACTCTTTCTATCAAAAACTGCTCAATCTTCTGTAAATATATTTCCGGTCTCGGCTATTGCCACTATCACCTATCTCTCCCAGCTAATTAGCTTCCCTGACAGCATTTGACTGGATACCTTCTCATTTCGGAGAATTCACCACACAATCGCGTAATCAATTATAAATAGGAATCATAACTTGGTTGTAACCATTGCTATTTTAACCCAATACTATATGGCGGTTTATGATTGTGTAGATTTTTTGTTATCCAACGAGAATTCATTTGTATTTCATAAACGGAAACCGACTATTAGTCCCACGCCCCGGTCGCCATCTCTTTTTGGCTAGCGGAAACTTCAGACGTTCCAACTAGCGGTGTGCCATATGTCGTCTCCTTCCCTTTTCAGTCAGTAATGGACCTGCGTTTGCTACACGCCAAACGCTCACAAATCTATGGCATTGTATTTAGAACGATCGCTCGTTCCGATTAACTTCTGTATACTCTGATAAAGCACAGGTTTTCGATGGATTATCTGTGTGCTAGAATGAACGTCCGACGCAAGCCACTTACCCGCTAGCATTTGTTTTTAATCTGCTCCAATAACTGTTGATTGCAACACTCTGGTTCAAAAGTTGAATACAGTGACGCTGGGGGACCTAGATGAACACTGAACTCAACTCTGAAACGTAATACATTTTTATAATGTTGTTGTTTGTGACCTGAATAGTCGGGTGGGACAACTCTGAGTTTATCAAATACCTGCATTTAGTTGGAATTCAGCGGTCCATCCCGGCTGGGGGTATTTTAGGCTTCCACCTTCGGTTGGTTTACACAGAAAACTCAAACACTGGTGAACCAAACGCGTTTTCGAGATGGAAAATGCATCTGAATTATGAAACACTCGACGGTTAATCCATCTCATAGGTGCTTCCGATGAGAGAAACCATAATGAACCGGCACATGAGTCAAACGGTTTGCCCAGTTAACATTACAGAACTTATCTTTCACTCTGGGTAAAGCTCGTCACAGTTTAACTGACCACCCGTGTCTATTCACTCAAATAGTCTCCGTAAACTTTCTTCTCAATTAAATCAACTTCAGATGAAAAAAATTGGTTTTCAAGAGAAATTCAGTAGAAGCTGATAATTTGTATACCTTTGGGAGCATACTCGCCAAGAGTGGAACTACAGAAAATTATTTACATCGTCACAGTTTAAACTGTTTTGGTCAATAATCAAGTGGCCTGAATCTCTCGTGTCGAGGAGGCATTTGGGTGTTCAACAATCGCTTTATTTAACTCTCACCTATAGTTGCAGATGCATGTGAGTAATAAAAGAGTTGAACAATTTGTTTTAGGTATAAAGGGTTAGTGTCTGGTCAAGACGGTCACAATATAGCATCTTCGATAGTTCAAACACCACTCACACCTGTTCATTGTTTTCTCTAACGAGAAAGGAAGCGTTGCAATGGATATGATGACTACAGACACACTGTGGACTGCTCTTTGTCTGTTTGCATACGATATTCTTCTACAACAATCTTTTCTCCTTATTACAACACCACTTTGCTTCCTCTAGATTTGTTCTTCTTCTCTTTTGTTTAGTTTATTTTACTTCCTTTTCATGAAATTAAAGTGATTCAATTTTCAGGATGGGTCACGCTGCCAAACATCGGGCAGGGGTGGCGGGATTACGAACAAGTGTTCACCCGAGTCAATAAGTTGGTTACGTTCACCACTCGACTGCTGCTCAAGTCCTGACCATTGACTAAGCCGTTACTATGCAAAATCCGATACTTATATGAGCCACGATTCGCTACAAGTGGTCAATCTGTGGTTCGGATTATTAAGAGGAAGAAGATATAGGAGCGCGGTCGATAAAATAGTTTTACTTTGAATACTCGTGAGCAGTATTCCAACATTGAAAACCATAAAAAGACGGAAAATACCACAATAAAAGTCTTCTGCAATAAATGAACGAATAAATCATCCTGTCTTTCCAAGAAGTCATTTTGCATTCCATGGAGTTGCAATAGGCTGAACTCAGAAATAGGGTCATAGGCCATTTACAAAGACTGGAATTAGTTATGTACAAGTTACATTTGGTTGAGTTAACTGAATGAACTCATTGTTCAGTGAAAAACTGCTTCATAAAGGTAACCAGTTTCTTCTACTAATAAAACCACATGTACCGATTCATATATACACTATAGAAATAGGCGCGTTGTTGAAGGAGTAATTTCACGTTTTTGGCGACGAGACCTATTTTGCCTCAAGTACCACGGTCAGGAATCATATATATATATATATCCATATATATATATATATCCATATATATATATCCATATATATGCATATATTAACGAAATGTCAAACCAATTTTGCATACTTTTGACCCATTTATAAATGTAAGAATGAACAGCAGCTAAAATATCATTTATCATTTTTACAACTGGGTTGATTATATTCAGATGGGCTGTTAGGTAATATTTTTCATAACTTTCGGAAAGTTGAAGTCTGTCATATATCCTTGCAACATGTTTTCCATTGGTTAAACGGCATTGGATCCTTACCAGGAAGAACGCCGTTCAGCCATTCAGTTGCAACAACAAAATCACCTTGAGCGGATTTCAGCTGAACCAGCTTGTTTGACTAAGCGATGAACGCCGCATCCAGGACAAACGAGCAGTTAACAAATTTCACAACAGCCCACCATAATAGAAAATTACTTCAACAATGAAAAATAGCAAAAACACTGGCATTTGTATGTGATTTCGTCTCAAAGACAAAATGCTTACTTCTGAAGACTTAATAACTTTTTCCTGTCTGTTGTATCCAGTATAAATCAATAAGTACGCAAGGAGTGCATCAAGTAGTAATTCTATTTCCAGTATGTAAATGCAAACGTTGCCGGTTCATAAGGCGATGAGCAAGCAATGCGTCAACGCGCAGACAGTAGGGCACAAACTGATGCAACGTTTACAAAAGAGTGTCATTACGTTCGGCAGTAAACGAACCAATGAATGCGGTCAATGCTGAGCTCTAATTTGCTGAGATGGATCGAACTTGCAACAGAGGAAGACCGCATAACGTGCGTACGTGTGTGTGCGGGTAGGCTTAAACGGTCGGTCACGTGATGTGCGGTAACGCCTTCATTCGACCGCAGGCCAAAAACCTGTCGAACAACCTGAATCGTCCTCGGGGATGGGCTTTTATCCGAAATAATCTGTAAACGCCAAACTGCATAGTTGCACCTTGGGAAAGATTAAGTGACTAACAGATGTAAAAGGATTCCCATGCAGCAAAAACAAAACCCATAGTGAATATGATCGAAGTATTCATAACCACGGCATGCCAGTCACAGTTGATCTTCAACTTAGTTTCCCTATCGGGTGAAGCAGTAATGGACAACGCCCTTCAAGAGTGTCGCTGGCGCCTACGATGTGATTAATGTAAAACAACTGCAACATTAACTCCTTTCTGATTGTAGTGTTTATTCTCGTAATTTTAATTGTTATTCTAGCAACCATAACCAGGTGCGCCATCACTGTCACGTTGTCGTTAATCGAAGTGTTTTGTTGACCTGCGTGCCT
>UZAN01059379.1:0-11357 GCA_900618425.1 Echinostoma caproni
CCCGCTCCCGCATCACCCCCGACAGAACAAGGAGTGTTATCATTGAGTGAACTCAATCATTTTCACGCGCGATGGATACCAGACATGTTTCGATGTGGTTCGCAGTCATCATTTACATTGGAGCGTGGAAGAGAGTGTTTCTATTTTGAGGAAGAAGTTCAACAAACATTATGTCATCTGATAAGGTCCAATCAGTTGTGCAATAGTCAAGATAATGAATAGGAAAACATGAATAGATGTTCCCAATGCCTCTCCGTTTAAGGCCATTACATTAATTGAAAGCCTGTACTCCGTATCGATCACAAACAAACTCAGATTGTTGTTGTTGGTTTCTCGCATCACTTCAGGAAGACTGTTGTTTGCTTTTTAGAGAGAATTATTTGATTTTCTGAGTATCATGAATTTGCCTGGACTTGCTCGAAGAAAAGAAAATTGTGTTCAGCGATGTCTGACAGGAACCGGTTAATGAATGATGAGCTATTGATGCAGGAAGTCCCCCCAGTGAATAATAACCAACTCATTTCCACAGTTAGTGTACTGCGACCATGCTTAAATCCGATGCTTGACTGAGCTTCACTCATTCACTTTCAGGGTGTGCACAATAGAAAAATGGGATTATTGGAAGTGGGAAAAGAAAGCCTGGCACATGTCACTACTCATAGGTTTGATTCACATTTTCATGGCGTAATACGCTTTATGTCCAGAAAAAGAATGTTGCGTTTCCATGGACCTTTATCCATGCACCCGGTCAGAATGCGCACCTCTCAAATGGATGATGCAAATTAACAAGTTACGGGAGAGGAGCACAAGATGGGCTGCTTAAACGTCTCTGTTTACGTTGAAACTTTTTCTGAATTTATGTTTGAGGCTATGCATCAATGAATGTGAAGTGTTTCCGTGTCTGAGGCTGGCTGTTACACTTGTGCAATCAATCGAGTTCTCTAGGGCCAGTTAGAAATCGGGACCACGGAGAAATCAGTACAAAAAGAGGCAGTTTGGTGAGTAGAATCTGGATATGCTAATCACTCAAACAAACCTGATTGTCTCTCACTCTCCTTATCAAAAGAGAACAAGGTGGGGATTTTGTGTTCATGTTAGTTTGTGTCGCAACGAGGAACTTGATTGTGTGTTGCAAAGGGTGTGTAACCCCTTAACCGAATCAATCGTTTGGGTCTTTTGTCGACTTGATTTTCTCCGAGCTACTCAAGTCCAATATGGATGTATGGATTCCGAAAGACACAGCTGACATAATCCCGTTTTCGAGAGAAGAAATATTTAAACTCCTTCGCACAACTAAATCATCAACTGGTATTGGTCCTGACGGTTTATCTTCATCCCTTCTAAAGCATGGTGCCCTGGCTCTAACGGAAGCTTTTACTTCTATCCTCAACACGTCACTCAGTTCATATTCAATTCCCGATTGCTGGAGACCCGTCACGATCATTCCCATTCCAAAACCGTGCAGATCCAGCACCCTTTCCAAACGTTTCCGTCCCATTGCTCTAACGTCATGCGGTCTTAAATTGGCTGAACGTGCCATTCTCAAACGTCTTTCTGCTTCCTTCTGTACCCCTGAAGACCATCTCCAGTTCGCTTATAAATCAAACAGGTCCACTTTGGATGCTGTTGCCTCCCTCGTTCATCACGTTACCAAATCCTTAGACGCATCTGCGAAGTCTGTAAGATGTGTTTTCTTAGATTTCTCATCAGCTTTTGACTCTGTTCCACGTTCCGTCCTTCTTCGTAAACTGGAATCATTTGGCTGTCCCAAGCACCTACTAGCGTGGCTCGTCGACTACTTTACAAACAGAACTCAGCAGACTNTCAGTTCATATTCAATTCCCGATTGCTGGAGACCCGTCACGATCATTCCCATTCCAAAACCGTGCAGATCCAGCACCCTTTCCAAACGTTTCCGTCCCATTGCTCTAACGTCATGCGGTCTTAAATTGGCTGAACGTGCCATTCTCAAACGTCTTTCTGCTTCCTTCTGTACCCCTGAAGACCATCTCCAGTTCGCTTATAAATCAAACAGGTCCACTTTGGATGCTGTTGCCTCCCTTGTTCATCACGTTACCAAATCCTTAGACGCATCTGCGAAGTCTGTAAGATGTGTTTTCTTAGATTTCTCATCAGCTTTTGACTCTGTTCCACGTTCCGTCCTTCTTCGTAAACTGGAATCATTTGGCTGTCCCAAGCACCTACTAGCGTGGCTCGTCGACTACTTTACAAACAGAACTCAGCAGACTCGGCTCGGTAGGAAAACGTCTAAACCACTCGTGAACAATTCGGGAGTACTACAGGGTGCCGTGTTGTCTCCGTTCTTGTTTTCCACCTACATCAGTGATCTGTCTGCGAGTTCTCCAGCCCAGTTATTTAAATATGCTGATGACGTAGCCCTTTGCCAAGCCGTTTCTGTGCCTGAGGACTTTTTACATTTCTCGAATAATCTATTGCATATTCATGAATTTTTCGTTCGTTCTGGACTCTCTTAATTTATCCAAGTGCTTCGAATGCACTTTCTCCCTTTCTCGATCTGTTTATCTTTGTGATTCGTCTGTCATAAACACGGTTCCCCTAACTAGAGTTGAATCTGTGAAGTATCTGGGAGTTACAATCGACACTAACTTAAAGTGGACATCCCATATTTACAACTCTGTACAGAAACTTCGCAAATTATCTTTTCAACTTCGAAGACTTAGGCAGTTCAATGCCAAGCAAAAAATCATTTCACTTTTTGTTTATCAATGTGTTTTCCCCGTTTTTCTTTATTGTTCTCCGGTGGTTTTTGCTGGTCTACGAAAGAAAGACTTCAAAATTCTTCGTCGCGGTTTGTCGATCATCAGTCGTGTGTCTTTTATACCCGTTGATGAGCTATCTAAAAAACTGTGTGAACTTCACTTGTCCGCATGTGAAACGTTTGCCCAGAAAATCCTCGCTGACCCCAACCATCCCTTACATGGTGATTTATCTAAATGCTGCTCTCATACGTCGACACATTCTTCTTATCGATTATCACCCTCTCGCATTAGTCTCTACAGAAATTCCCCAGTTCCCTATCTTGCCAGAATCCTTGTAAACCGAGAGCGCGCTTCCTCATAATTTCTCAGTAACCTTAAAGGCTAAATATTTTATTTGTATCTTTCCTTCTATTGATGAGATGTGCAAATTTTTGACTGAAATGCGAACATTCTGTTCTCGCAAAAGTCTATACAAATACAAATACAAGACCTGATAGTCTTCAGTGCTAAAAAGGGCTGGTGTCCCATTATAAGTTATTTAATTAGTATTAAGCATGTAGCTTGATGAAAAGTTATTCCTTTCCAGGTGAACACTCACCCCAAATATCGAGTTGTTTGTACACTTTGGGACCCAGCAGTGATCATCTAATAAGTAGTAAATATTAGTTTAATTTAACATACATGAACCCTGAGCAGCTTGTCTGTAGTAGCTCCTGTTCTAATTTTGATGGTCTCACCCAGGTTTGTGCTGTATTGTATTGTATTGTATTCAAGCTTTGGCGAGTTATATACAGGCTTTCAGCCAAAAAATAGACCACCGTTACAATTCTGGTAAAATGAGGTGAAAATGTGGGACGTGAAACGTACAACAACATGAACTAATTACTGATTACATCAGAAAGCTCAGAGCGAACACTTTCCATGTCGGTCAGTATCCGGACCAGATAGACTACTAAAGAGTTTCTGTGTACAGATATGCAAGATGGGATAAGTCTGTACTTGAAACGGGTGGATGGGTGTGATTTACATGCACAGAGGTCCGTGTGTAGAGGATGGGTGCAATTAATTAGGATATTGTCAGCAAACTTCAAGCACGCATCAATATGGGCGTTACACACATGGCCAATCAGAACAGATTACGGAACTTGGGAGACACGACTGATCATTGAGAGGCCACACCTCAACAACTTGAAATCGGACTTCAGCGAACCAGGGAAAATTACAGGGGAGCAGTAAAGGGGTATAGGGGGAACACATTTTGAACAAAATCATCTACCATCGACAAATCAGAACAGAAGTGGTGGAGTCTTCTTATCTGAAAAGAGAGAGCCTTTTCAACTTGCGAGCAACAGTTTGGGTTTGTAAGGACCAGCGAAGGTTACTTTGAAAGTAATTCACATGGCTGACCCTGCTTATCGGCTTTCCATGAGTCTGCACATTCTTCGATGGAGATGGGAAACGGTTTAGTGTAAAAACAGATTCAAGACATTTTTCAGGATTAAGGTTAAGACCGAATGAATTGGAATATGAAACGAGGTGGGACAGGTCTGTGTTATATTCAACCAGTTCTGATTGGTTTTATACGGAAACAGAAATGGTGATATCATTAGCATACTAAAAATGCCGAACAGGGGGAGTAATGGTATAAGTAAGTACGTATGATATAACTAGACAAAGGTAAAGTGATAAGACAGCACCTTGAAGTACACCCGAGCTATTGAGTGATGCGATTGACTGTCTTTTTCTCAATTTAACAAACTGATATCTATGCGAAAAGTAATCAACAAGGCATTCAAGAAGAAAAGCGGAATAGCCAACATATTTGAGCTTGTTAAGTAAAACAGAACGGGGCGAGTCAAAAGCGGAAGAATAGTCAAGAAATGCACAATATACATATTTGGCTCATACACTACTTCGTATCCTCCCCATACCGGGAAGACAAAGAATCATTGCCTTGCATACAGGTGGCTTTCGTTTGCATGGAGAGAATTAAAGCTCTTTTCATTCTTGCCCATTACATGGAATTCCCTGGTTCTTCTAATCGATCTCCTGCGCGGCTGTTTATCACACCGATAGCACTTTCCACGCTACTGTTGGCAGATTTTCTCTTCATCCTGACCGCTATCCAGTTCAGTCCAAATTGAGATTTTCTTTCCATTCTTTTATACAACATGTAAATCTTTCACGCCCATCACTGACAGCCACTGGAGTGTCAACTATTCGAAAAAGATTATTTTGGGCTTGACCTACTCCAACCGCTCAAAATGTCTCCCTGCAAGTTACTCAGACTTGTTTGTCTTCGAGTGTGTTTTACGTAGTTGACCTGGAACAACCCTTTGTATTGCTTTGCGATACTCTTACTTTGGATTCTAAGTTGGCGTCTCCCTCTCTCACTCGTGTGCTTTTTGGTTTTAATTATCTTCTCTTGCACATTTGATTCAAATTCAAACTAGGCTTCACAAGGTTTATAAGAAGTTTCCACCCATCACATCACCTTTGGTAGAGCTTGCTCAATCGCATCACCACTTCTACCATTCAGTCTATCTGCAGACTTGTGTGGTGATCCTAGCCTACGAGATGACGCACACCACGGAGCAACATGTTACAGTTTTCGGACAACTGTGTCAATGAAGCTTCCCGGGTGACGTCAGCAAAGCGCGTACGTGTCAGTGTCTAGACGACAAACCATAGGCCAATTGTATCAACCAACCAGAAACTGCGGCCCAGACAGAAGCTGAATAACACCAGAAATATTCGCATACGATTGGCAGAGGCTTGGATGATCAATCAATTGATTTCAATAAACGAGCTACCATTCCTGTGGCCTTTTCCGCGCGTCTCAGTTAGGTGGGATACTGCGTGCAAGTACCAGTGTGACCCAGTGCTTTCGTTGCGTCCATGATTGTTAGTCCGTGGTTTCTAGTTCGTGATTCGTACATCGTTATCAGTGCGTACTACAATTAATGACACTTGACTACGCGTTAGATCGAGACAGAAAGATATTATACGCTTTGGCTTGCCTTACATCCAGCCCGGACCGAGTTTAGAACTGGGGTGACTTTGAAAGTGAACCTCTCATGCAAGCACACACAATCAAGCAAAACCGAGGACAAACCGCTGGCACTAACTCGGGATTCACCTTCTGGGTGTGAAAAAGCAAAACCTCAATAGAGCATTGTGATGACAACATGACAATACTGTCTGTCCTTCTGCGAGGTTGGTAACATGAAATGCGTGTTTTATGATAGCTGTGATTTTGTACAGTAGATAATTATTGTCTCATCTGTTGTAGTTATTATTTTCTTTCTTTTTTCTTTTTCTTTTTATCTTTTACTTCCTTTTGTTGAATAAACAAAGATACAATTTTCAGGAAGGGGAAAGCGGCCAACCAGAGAGTTGCCATTCAACACACACAATGAGGAAAGTTAGGCGGTGGTGGTGGGATTCGCGAACACATCCGCGGAATGATAATTTGGTGACGTTACCACCGGGCCACCACCACCTCCTAGACGCTTTTTGCTCCCATGGTGCTTCAATCCTGCTCATCAGCATCAGATGTGCAATTTTACAAGCTGACCACAGCTTATTTATTGCTTTAGTAAGTGAACAATCCAACTGATTATTTATTTATCCGAGTCAGTACTGATGCTTCGGTGGTTTATTAAAAGAGCTACGTGCTCAAAGGCTTGGAACAGTGAGTGAGTGAGTTAGTATTAAACAATCGTGGACTTCTTGGCAAACCTGCATCTTCATGAAGGCAATTCAGTGTGCGATCCACTCGGGTTGTTTGAGAAATGTGAGCTGCTGTATACGAGCAATTCTTCGAGGGCTTTTTGAAGATTGACTTTATGGGCTGATGATCTGAATTAGACAGTATATGCTTTTCCGGTGGATTAAACGATAAGTAGTCCCGAACCGCGAACAGAAAAGTGAAAAACATTTCCCTAGGGTTGAAATTCATCTGGTGCCAAATTTGATGAACAACGAAACGACGCAACTGCTGTGAGATACTACTGAATTGAGTAGTAGGTAACAGTTTTGGATTTATTTCAACGACCAAATTTAAAAAGATCGCCGAGGGCGAATTCCTAGGTCTCAAAGAATAACTACCAACTGCTACATTCATTACTCGTTGTGCCACCAGGAACTGCGATGGTATGTTTTTGATGAAACTTCTGTGTTGTGTGCCAAATTAGTTATGTCCCCAATAAATAGTTATCCTCGACCGAGCACCATCTTTTGGAACAATAATGCAATCATTTCAAAAGCCCACGTGGGGGGCTCAATAAGGTTAGATCAAAGAAATATAGTTCCTCAGTTTGACAATTGATAGTTGTACTATTGGATTATTTTCAAAGTAAGACCCATATTGGAATTGTTTCCCCAAATTCGTCACTGGCTTCTCGTCCAAACCTGTTTTCTCATATCAAAGTGAGAGGAAGAAAAGCCAATATCTGGGGCAATAACCGGGTTGATGAACCACTGGCAGCTCACCTAAAGAAGTGGNATTCCAAACCAACCAAGTGGAGGCCAAAGAATCACTCAAAAACGCACACACACACACACACACACACACACATCCTTCCTGGTTGTGACAGTGGTCCAATGGATTGCGGTTTACACACACCGCCCTCACTTTGTTCTGCGGTTAAGGTTTT
The DNA here is from genome assembly GCA_900618425.1 of Echinostoma caproni. NCBI lineage: Eukaryota > Metazoa > Platyhelminthes > Trematoda > Plagiorchiida > Echinostomatidae > Echinostoma > Echinostoma caproni. The sequence goes on from UZAN01059379.1 coordinate 7,400, forward strand.
GGCTAGACGATGGCTCCGGTTGTGAATTCCTCCAAATGCATTTACCTTCCTTGACCAGGCAGTAGTCCGCCAACATGCAAATTATGGAAGCGCTTACTCTTTTCATAAAGATTATTGTACTGCGATTCGTTTGGCACACAGTCTGGCTCCAAACATGATACATATAGTGTTCAGTTAGGAAACCACCGACGCAGTTCCCGAACCCAAAGTCCATTTAGAATCGTAAACAACATGAACAAATTGTACAAGAGTTTGCAACCCAAAATTTACTTACTGATAGTCACCCTGAATTTGAGAATCTTAATTTAAATCAATTTGAAACAAATCCTCCATAATGAACGTTCATTCGTCTACTCTGTTTTTGTTTCACATTATGGCATTGTGTTCATTGACCAGGCTCTTTAGCGACAATACACCCATATTACCTGATACGACGAACAGATAACATTCCTTTTAGCGATTTCCCTAATAATAATAATAATAATAATAATAATAATAATAATAATCGAAAACGGTAATCTTCGGTCTGTGGTTGGAACTAGCGAACCGTCAAACTGTGTTAGGTGTGGCGTTCAGCTAGATAAGATAGAGTTCGTCGAACTTTTGACACGCGGGGAGGGGGGTATACGTGTGAACTTTCAACCATACAAGATACAAACAGTTGCGTGGCAACCAAAAAAGAATAATACCGCAGAATTACCACAAACATCAGACTCCTACAGAGTCATGTACACTAGAGTACGGATGCCACTTAACCTTTGTGTGCCACAGTGATCCATCGGGGTCCATTCTATTGCACAACCCTCTGGTGATAGAGATAGTCCATAGCTAAATCAGTAGTGTTTGTCTGTTTTCGCATTTCAAAACGGACACGTATCACATAAACACAGACCAGTTTCACAGAAGTGCATATGTAAGCTTTCCAGAAGAAACTCACTTTCCATTGCATTGAATTTCAGCGCGTACAACTTCAATAGTCCTTCGAATGGAACGTGACGAGAATGATGAGTTGGTTAAGTGTAATTTGCATCCACTTCTACAGACCACGGCAACAGATGATGGAGTTAAACCTTTCGTAATGGGTGGCATAGAAGGCTCCAATTCCGAAACGAATAGCTCGTTCGAAAGCAGTCTGATGCTGGTAATTACAAATCCAAGTGATAAACCCGAGGCCAAGAGATAAACATTAACTGGTGGTCAGGTGTGTGATGCAAATCCGGAAAGGGTGTGTGTGCCTCTGTGTGTGTGTGCACGGCAGAAGCGGAAGACAGACCGATAGAAATAGCAACTGATTCGAATGCAGCACGACAGTCAACTCCAGTCGACTGAGGCCCACATGTGTCGCGGAAAACTGTTGTTAGGTTAACTATGAGGGTGGCTCGCACACACACACACACACACACGAGGATGGAGGTACAGAGACATAATCAATTTGTCTGTAAAAGGCCGTGCTAGTAATGGGTAGAGATGAGCATGAAGACAAGCATAGTGACAACTTGTCACTGAACCTGACAGCGATAGCTACACTGGTGTACCCGAGTGGAAGAGATTGGTTGCACCAGAACCGCCCTGAAGCTTCCGTGTTGTGCGCTTCTCAATCGTTGATTGATTGATTGAATCAGTGCGGTCGAAGTGCGGGACGTGCTGTCCCAACCCTTGTCAATGCCATTGTCTAATGCAATCTTGTGATTATACCATTACGTTTCTCTATCGTTCCTTATTCCGGTTGTTCAACACTTTTGGAAGTGACCATAAGCGCTCAAATAAGCGAGATCAGCTATGGCCAACAACATAAATCAATTAAGTCTTCCGGAGTTTCAACAGATTTCTATAAGAAATTGGCATAGAAGCAAAACAGATGACCGGAAGTGTTCCACCGAAATTACAACTATGAAACAAATTGTTTCACTCATTTACCGAGGAGTTTAAAACCACGTGAATACCAAATTCAAGCGTTTTTGATAGCACAAAATTCTGTGGATTAGCTTAGCGCTGTTATCGAACATGATTTTGACATAGCTAAATTAGTCAGTAAACCACAATTCAGCTAACAAGTGGACGACAAATCTAAAGAGGTCGCACACGGTAATCTTGTTGGAACATGCAAAATTTGCCCACTTCACTTCCCCCCCCCTGCCTTGCGAAAAAACAAAGTTCGTACATCATTAAGATGTTTTATTTAAAATACATTGTCAAATTAATTGGGCGGTGGTGGCCCGGTGGTAACGTCACCAAATTATCACCACTGGGATGTGTGATCGAATCCCACCACCACTGCCTGACTTTCCACGTTATGTGTTGAATGGCAGCCCTTTGAGTGGCCGCTTCCCCCTTCCTGAAAATTGCATCTTTGTATATTCAACAAAAGCTAGTAAAAACGAAAAAGATGAAAAGAAAGGACAAGTGCGATCTCCATCAAACCATTGGCCATTAGTAAACAATACTGGGATAGTACACGAGTATTTCACCATCGAGCCATCCTTGACATCAACCTGTCTGATGGTGTTCAGTTGCCAGCGGTCCAATTATTTCATCATCAACATCATCAGGCATTTGCTAACTTGAGACATCTGTGGTGCCGTCCGAACATCCGGTTGACTGTTAAAGGTCGAGTGTATTCCGCGGCAGTTCGGCCACTTCTGCTATATGGAGCAGGAAATGGGCCATTAAGAAAACAGGATAAAGAGACTGTAGGTGTTTGAACACCGCTGTCTACGCAGCATTGCACGAATCTGGTGGGGCAGCCGTACGAGCAATGCTGAGGTTTGGCACAGAGTTTTAGGTAAATGCGGTCGCCCACTGGAGCAAGTGGTCGACCTCCATAAATTGCGTTGGTTGGGGCATGTGTTACGCATGCAACCGAATAGGTTGCCACAGTGAGCGATGTAGTGGGCGGAAGAAAGTCAAGAGTGGTCAAGCTAAGACCTATCATGAGGGTATGAAAGCCCCAACCCCGAGCCTTGGTCAAACAGGTCCTGTTAGGCTCCCTGGATGAGGACCTCGTGATGACTATATGCAACATTGAGTGATATGCATCTTCCCAATTTCTTTGCAACAATAGTGCAATGAAGTTCGAGATTTTATCTTCGATCCTACTTTCAACCTTTTCTGTATTTTCCCCAAATGTTCATCCAAATGGGTAACCAAAAGACAACAACGAAAACCGCCGCACGAAGGTGCATTTTTAATGGTTATACGAACTGAACTGAACTTCATCAAGTCACGTTTAATGTGATGCCTTCCCGAGATGATCCCTCAATTGATCGATGGGATTCAGATTGGTTGGTTGAGGTAATCTGGAGATGTACTCGTAGACGATGTACAGACGTTGTGTGTTCCCGGAAAGTCAACTTAATAGCTGTGCTCAGTACTAACAAAATGTGTTCAACCAGGACATTATACACTTGCAACTATTGACGATGCCACCTAGAGGTATATACTCCGTCCTAGCGTGCCACTGGTTGGTATCTCAGAGGTGCACTGAGGCTCCAAGATGAGGCATAGTTACCACCGACATTGGCTTATATATTGGGTTGTCATTCCAAACTCGCATTCAAATACCGTACCAGTAAAGCGCAAAAATTTATTCATCAGTTCTATTGATCGGTTCTCATTATTCGCCCTATCACATAGACTTTATTGATCATTCGAAATACATATCCCGGTAGCCTTGAATGCACTGGGAAATGAGAGTGTACCTCGTTTTTATTTCCGTCGAAATGATGTGACCGATCTCTATCAGAAATTTTGTAATTTTCACCTATCTCCTCACTGACGATACTCCCTGTGAGCAAAACTTGCTTCGACTGGATTGAGGTATTCGGAACAGAGAGACTGAAGTCCCCCGGATAGTAATTTATCTATTGAATAACCTGCTGGGAATCAGTATACCCTCGGGTTAAGCGGAGCTGAATGCTACCAGGCACGTCACCGGGTTGTGAATAGGGAGTTATCTTCA
>UZAN01059382.1:0-11356 GCA_900618425.1 Echinostoma caproni
ATTGTTGAATTCTACGAGAATCGGTCGTGCTGAAATTTGCCTACCCGGCCCAGGTTTCTTCCAGACTCCCACCCTGTGCACTCTTCGGAGGGAATTTTGGGGATTTAATCCTGCCAGCCGCAGGACATCCACCGCCCTGCTTCGATCTATTTCCCTTCGGGTTTTAGATTATCTGATCATAGGCTCCTCGTTATTGAGGATGAGCAATGTTCTGTTGCAGTTTCTCATCCTCTTGCCAGATAGGGCTTATAACTCCCTGCTGAGGAGGTTAACTTTGTTTCGAAGATCCAGAACCGTGAGGTTATGCATCCTCTTCTGTAGTGGGGGGTTCTGCGGACTGGTCGACGCACAGTTACTACCAGCCCTGGACTTCCTTGCCGGCTTCCTCGCTGTTGGCGTATCTACCTGTATTGCCTTACGCTCTGCCTGTGGGCCTTTTTTAATTCCTCTAACACTTGCCTTCGTGCTCACAGCTTCTGCATAGCTTTTCGGGGTGAGGCTATCAGCTACGCTTCGTCCTATAACCTGCTGTTTATGAACCATTTGAGGAGTTTGCTCCCGCCTGCCGCCTTGGTACTGAAAGCCAGCGCCGCTGCAGTCTTGCATGTTTCACACATCCGCTACAAGTCAAGGTACTTGCAGAATAGACTGGTCGTTACCTGCTTCATTCCAGAACACTTCTGGTGAGCCCAACGTTTACATATACCACATTCTATTCCTCTAAAAACTTTTTTCCCACATTCAATAGCCAAACAAGGGAAGGTAACCTTAGGCATGTTAACACAGAACAAGGAATAAATATGCAAGGAAAACTTGGGTACACATTGGAAACGTTCGTAAATAAAGCAATTAGTGACACTATTAACGGGATTTAGATGAAATCCCGAGAAAAATAACCAAAAAAGGGACTAAAACATTCACTCTTAACCCGTGCGGTTAGCAATTTAAAAAATAGTATCTTACTGATACTTCTTTAATACACGCGTTGTCAATAAATTATTCATAGCACTGAAAATCGTTTCAGTAGTTCAAAGCAGCGAGCAACACAACCGAATTCAATGTACCGGCAAGGTCAGGTTGCACAGGACTGGTAGTGGCCACAGGCCAATCAAGCGTCCAGAATTCCTTCGGTGATGTGCTTACGAGTGTGCGTCCACCAGTGCAATTGATCGGTTTCTTTGCCTATCTGCAAACAGAGAGAAAGAGAAACCTTACTTCTTGCCGTGTCGGCGAGAGACTTTTGATGTGAATGCGTTCTAACCATCACTTATCCAAAGCCAGTTTGAAGGCGTGGATACTAGGCAAGTTGACTAGTTCCTCAGGCAGTCTATTCCACCTATTTACTATTCTATTGCTGAAGTAGTTGGACCTCACACCTAACCTACTCCGTTTCTTTATCAGTTTGTGCTCGTGGCCCCTGGTACCAGCATACGAGGCATCAGTTCCTCAGGGGGAATCCCAGAGAAACCCCCATAATTTGGAACGCTTCTATGAGGTCTCCTCTAATTCGCCTCCCTTCTAGCGAGAATAGATTGAGGTCCCTTAATCTTTCCTGGTACGATTTACCCCTCTGTCCCTCTACCATTCTTGTAGCTGGTCTCTGCACTTTCTCCAGGCAGACAGCGTCCATTTTGTGCAGGGGTGCCCAGGCTTTGTCACAGTATTCCAGATGAGGCCTTACTATCGCCTTGTATAACGGGACGAAGATTTCCGGTTTTCTGCAAGAAAGAGCAGATCTGGGCCGGAAAAGTTCTCCCCGTGCCTCGCGAGCTGCGATTTCGCATTGGCTTCCCCAGCTGAAACCTGAATTCATTACTACCCCAATAATCTTTGCAGTTTCTACCGGTTTGACTTTGAATTCTCCCCACGTTCCGGTAGCAACTAAGGGATCTGTCTGCTTGGTCAATAGTTGACACTTGGCCGCATTCAGTGCAAAGTCCCACTCATCTGACCACTCAACCACCCGTTCAATATCGCTCAATAGGTTAGCTCTACCACTCGATCCCACCACCTTCACATCATCCGCGAAGACGAAACAGGGTGAGTTTGTTAACCCTCCCAAGTCGTTGATGAATAAGAGAAAGAGTAACGGTCCGAGCACCGAACCTTGAGGCACTCCACTGGTGAATCGAATGACCTGAGAACTGGCCTCTCCAAATCCCACTGCGAAGGTTCGATGTGTAAGAAAAGCGGTTAACCACCTACGCAGATTTCCTCCTAGCCCAAAGCTTTTGATTTTGTGAAGGAGCAATCTGTGGTTCACAGAGTCAAAAGCTTTGCTAAAATCGAGGTAGCAAACCTCAACGGTATGGCCCTCATCCAGCTTTTCTGTGACTTCATCCAGATAGCACAGGAGGTCCGTGAGACAGGACCTGTGTTTTAGGAATCCGTGCTGGGCCCCACTTAGCAGGGTGTAACGCAGTAGATGCCGATAAGTTCAGGTCAGGTATAATTTCAAATTGCAGGACGTGAGGAGGTCTTCGTCAGTGAGGTGTCCTCTTAGTGGCGTGATCTGTCCTGGGACTGACTCGCCTGCGTGTGGTTATTGTTATCGGTTTGAGCGATCCAGAGTTATCTGGACCTAGGGAAAGGAGAAAGAGATGGCGCAGCCTCATCTTCTTGGGGGTCAGTGTGAGTTAACATTACCATAAGTCCGGAAAAAGGGAACTCCAGGCTATTTCTAACTCTCGGCTAAAGGTCTGTACCGATTGACATGCCATTACTGTTGCTGGAAGCCGATTCCAGGCTGGGACTACTCTATTCGAGAAGAATTGGTGCCTGATTTGCAGTCGGCTTCTTGTCCTCTCCAAAGTGTATGGATCCCCTCGGAGACTTCGATCTTCCCTCAGGCGGAATATGTGACCCATTGGAGAACTGTTGAGATTTCTAGATATTTTGAACACCTCAATCTGGTCTCCTCGTAGTCTGCGCCTTTCGAGGGAGAAGAGGTTTAGTGCTGGGAGCCTTTCTCTGTAAATCAGCTGTTTCATTCCCCATACAATTCTGGTAGCGAGCCTTTGGACTTCTGTTCGTTATGGCGATTTTAAGATAGAGGATTGCTCTACGGGCCTTTATAGTTGCTACGTTGCGTGCTGCAGATGGAGTGAACTTGCATGTCACTCTGACCCCTAGGTCTGTCGTACTGCTTTTCGACAGTGGGGTTCCGGAATCCCAAGAGAGTTGGTGACGAAGATCGAAGGGCCTGCGACGCCTGAAAGCATGTGGCTCTTCAGTGCGTTGAGCGGTAGATTCCATTTGGCTAACCATTCACATATTTTGTGGATGTCAGCTTGGACGGTGTCTAGATGGCTACTGTTGCCTACTAACTTAANGTCGTCAGCTTAGAGAAAACAGAGATTTTCAAGGCCTTCAGTGATGTTGTTCACGAAGATAAGGAAGAGTAAGGGCGCAAGTATGCATCCTTGGGGTACTCCACTGGTAGGGGAGCCAACGTCTGAGTGAGCCCCTCTGACTTTGACTGAGAATGAACGACCAGCGAGGAAGTTTTCTATCCAGTCGCATATGGTCTTGGAGATTCCGGCTTTTCTGAGTTCGAAGCTCAGTAGTCGGTGGTTCACGGAGTTGAAGGCGTTTTGTAAATCCAAGTAGCAAACTTCGACCTGGATGCCTCTATCCAGCCTGTCCGTAATAACATCCAGGAAGGTGAGCAGGTTCGAGAGGCAGGATGTGCCCTTTGCAGCGCGTCTCTGAAGAAGCCTTTGCTGAGAAGAAAGACGCATATCTTGTCACGCAGGATGCGCTCAAGCGTTTCAGTTACCATACTGGTTAGGCCATTAGGTCTGTAGTTTGAAATACTAGACCTATCTCCATCTTTGAAAACGGGAATTATAGTTGCCTTCTTCCAGTCTGCAGGCATGACACCCAGGGAGTGAGGCGTATTGAATACGGGGCTTAGTTAGAAGCTTAGGTATCTGATGATGGAAGGATGGACATCATCAGGACCGGAGGATTTGTGTGGATTCAGGTTGGACAATGCCCTATATACGTCCTCTGGGGTGATGGAGATCTCAGGCATATCGTATATTTGATCGTTGGTGGGCTGATGTAGGTTAATATCGGTTCCGTGCACGCCTAAGAAGTACGAGAAAAAGGCATTTGCGATTCGCTAATCCGTGTTGAGCAGGTTGCCTTGCATTCGTAGTACGTTGCCGATCCATTTCCCTGTAGAAGACCTTGCTCGAACGTACCCGAAGTAACGTTTTGGATTCAGCTTGGCGTCTCTTGCGATGCCAAGTTCGTATGTTTGTCTAATAATAATAATAATAATAATAGTAATAATAATAATAATAATAACGGTATATTTCGCAAAGCCCGCAAAGCATGCGCACGATCAATGTGAAAAATGAACGGTGGAGACAAAAAGTAATGGTACAAAGAGTGTAGGAACGTAATTTTCAAACAGATTCATAAAAAGTCGTAAATGTGCCTTGCATTGAAAACGAAACACAAAGTGGACAAGGTCATAAAATGGAGTATCGGGGATGATCACTTATGTAAAGCACACCGTTGTGAACGATTGTCTTATGAAAAGTAAGGGCAAGACAGAAAATTTGGAGTTGGACAATACGCTCGGGAGAAACTGCGTGTAAACGAGTTCAAAGAACAGAAGGAGAATAAGGAAGAAGAAAGATTCATAATTTCAGAGGCAGAGCTGCAATCGAGCTGAAGGAGAGTACAGTAATTCAGGCTTATAAATAAACTCTTTCAAATATCGATACAGTTGGAAGGACTTCTGTGATCACGGACCAATGGGCTTCGGACTTCACCGTTAACGGAATGATTAGTTTTTATTTATATTATTGAGGCGTGGGTCGCTTTGCTGTGGGACTGACTACACGCTAGACACCCAACCTTAAAACACCTTGTAGGTGAGGCAGGGGGTGTGATCCTCAACCTGGTCCGGAACGCATGTGGGCAAAAACGGTGGATACAACCGCGCCCACCAACCATTGCGGAGCCAAATTGTCCATTGTGGGTGTAGACCCCAAGCCTTCGGCAGGCTCAAACCAACCGAATCTGAAAGAAAAAGGCGAAACTCGGCAGTCTGGGTTAATATCCAGCTGAGAAGGGAAGAGAGAAACAGCGTGTTACAAAAGAATATGCGGAGAGCGTAACTGCCCTGATTTATATATATATATATATTTACCAGCAAAGTGCGCACGATAAAAACAAGTCAAAAAGAATAGAAAGATCCGGAGTGACAGGGGTTCAACACAATAGGATTGAAATACAAAGTGAAGAAGTAAGTTCGAAAAGTGTACAATGTCTGACGAGATGTTTAGTCAGGATGCCATTTGTGAAAGATCATTAAATGGATATATTGGATTGGGATACAGGTTTAGTTGTGAATAGGTGACATTACTTTTATCAAGTATTCACTGAGTTGGGTTGGTTCCACTTCTCGACGTTTGAGACTCGGGAAGTGTACTGTGTGTAAGGACAGTCGAATAGGCTTTCTAAGGATGTTAGGATTCAATAGTCTAGTCCGTTTTTAAACACTGTGGCTATGATTTGTTTGTTGTGAGGTTCGATGATTTTGGTTGAATTCAGAAATTTGCGAATTTGATTCCTGAATCTGTTGCTAGATGTTGTTTGTCTTATTTCGACTGGACGTTTATTCTATAAGCGGGAATAGATTCCTAGGAAAATTTTTCTCTTTGTAGTAGTTCTATCGTTTTCTATAGGAAGAACGTTAATGTGGTTCCGAATAGGATATGGCGGATTAATTTCTTAACGGATTCCCTTTATTTATAATCCATTGTGAGTCTCTCCTCGTATAAACCTGCTCCTCTCCAGCTCCATTGCAGTGTTTTTCCAATATCCCACATGTTTCATCTTCGCTATGTGCTTGCTGCTGAACTCGTTTCATCTCCTGAACGACTTTCTCAGTCTGTGGGACTTGCCAAATTTTTTCTTTTTCTTCTTCTTTCCATAAGACAAACTTTCATTTGCTCGTGTCTATAACAATTCACCCTCTGTGTTACATATTATGACCTTTGTCCATCTTGTGTTCCGTTTTCACGGAAAACAGCACATTTATGATACCTTCTATATCACCTTGCAAATTGGATACTTGAACTCTGTACTATCACTTACTGTCCCCACTGTAATTTTATATTATTGTACATTTGATCATGCGCACAAGCATGCTTCACGGGCTTCGTGAAATATACCATTATTATTATGGAATGGGCTTTCCTATACACGAAATTGTGCAGCAGACAAATATTGAGTTTAGCACGACGTAACCATAGCGGTTCGAGCTTCAAAAGGAACCATCTTTCCATGTAGCCTAACTCAATGGACCAGCCAAGGATTTGTTTGGTAAATCTCCGCTGGACATTCTCGATTGCTACTCTATCAAGTTTTTTCATGCTGAAGTATGCCATGGAGGAAATCTCTAAAAAGGGCCGGATGTGGGATTTGTATAAGGTGGGTATGCTCTCGTGTAGGCAAAAACTCCTAAAGAACAGGTTTATTGTTCGTTTGCCCTTGGCTACTTGCAGAGCGCAATGCTCCGAGAAGTTAAGGGTACAGGATTAATTTAGTCCAAGGTCACGAACAGAAGATGAAAGAGCAATAGGGGTTTCATTACTGGCCAAGGAACCTGGAGGCACTTGGCATCGATAGGTTAATAGATTTGACTTCTTTGAAGAGAAAGTTATTTGCCACGTGGAACACCAACGATCGAGCGCCAGTAGGTCTGACCGGATGTCGTCCAGGGCCTTTATTAACTTATTAGGTGGGAAGGAGTAGACAACTTTAATGTCATCTTCAAAGAGGAAGGGAGTCCCAGAATGAATGGCTTTGGAAATATCATTTATATACGTAAGGAATAATAAGGGGCCCAACACGCTACCTTGTATTACGCCACTGGTAACTGGTTGGGATTGGGAGGTAAACGTATCAATCGAAACCACCTGGGACCGACCTGATAAGTAAGAAGACAGCCGAGAGAGGAGCGGATCACTTATTCCATAAGATCGGGCTTTGGCAATGAGCCGTAGGTGGGAGACTCTCTCAAAGGCTTTGGAAAAATCAAGATATACTACTATGTAAGATTTGCCAGTGTCCACGGTTTTAGTCAGAAGGTTTAAGTTATCAAATTGGCATGTCTGAAAAGAGTGAAATTTAAGGAATCCACGTTGGCTCTTGCTAAGTAAGAAAGAAGATAGCCAGAGAGCTGCTGTTTAATAATCTTTTCCATCATTCTGGAGATAATGGGTAAGTGATTGATGAGAAGATAGTTGCAAGGATCCTGAATAAGCCCGTTTTTGTGTATAGGGATAATGGTAGATTGTTTCCATTGAGATGATACAATGCCCCCAATCAGGGACAGGACAAATAGTTTTAAGAGGATGATGGGCATATCAGGTCCCCCAAAGCGTAATCTACTTGGGGGTAGTCCATCAGATCCTGGTTGGGATGAAGGCTTAGATACATTGAGAATGCGAGCTATCTCTTGGGTGGTGAAGCGGATGACATTTAGAGATTCAGTTGTGGACGAAGGGCTGCTAGTGGTTGTGAGAACCGAATCGTTGGTGAACGAGGAGTTAAAGACGGAATTAAGGGATTCACAGGTTTCCTGTGGGGAGGTGAGGGAAACGTTTCCAGGAAGGTTCAGGTGAGAAATAGAGTGACTGTTGACTTTATTTCCCGTCTTATTCAATTTGGATATTTTCCAAGCTGGGTTTGGGTGGAACAAAGCCTTTAGCTCCTGGTTTCTATGCAAAGATTTAGGTTTTAGTTATATTGTCCGTGACAGAGAGTGCAACTGCATGAGAAGGAAAAAGTCATGGGTAGTGTGGTAGAGCCTGTTTATTTTCTGGAATGTTTGACGTAGTTTATCCAATTGAGAGGGCGACGGTTTGGTAGAGTATGAATGGTTAGTGAGTTGAGACAGCTGAAGACGTTTTGGTAAAATAAATCAGCAGCAGATTGCGGGTTGGTGGAGAGAAAGAAGTCAGTCCAATCTTGGGTGCGAATCAAGTCAGGTAATGAAGACCAATTGGTAATAAACGGAGGGGCATTTGCTGGAGCAGCGGCAAGGGTTTGGGGCGGCTCTAGTAGAAAGGCACATTGTACCATTTTGTGGTCGCTGCTTGCGAAGTGGTTCAGAACAGATGTCTGAGAAATCGTTAGGCATTTGGTAAAAACTAAGTCCAGAACATGGTTTCCTCTGGTGGGGGATTTAACATGCTGTGTCCAGCCACCAGCATTTACACTGGAAAGGAAAGGGAGGAATTTGTGATTTGCTGTCAAGGAAGACCAGTATATACCAGGGGCCTTAAAATCACCTGCAATAAGTTAAGGTCTAGGTGAAAGGTCTGAAAAATGGTTGAACGATTCGGATATATGTAAGAAGTCAGAGGAGTTTGAAGGAGGACGATACATACAACCAAGCAATAACGTTAGGTTGTGGTATTTGACGGTAAGCCAAAGGGATTCCTGGAGTTTATCAAGGGTGGGGTCGTTTAGTTGAACCGCTTGTAATGGAGCTTTGACATATACTGGGCATCCACCACCGCGGCGATTACAGCGGTTTTTACTAAAGAGTTGGTAACCAATCAAGGAGACAAGATCTGTGGATTCGTCATGCATCCACGTTTTAGTAACCATAATGATGTCGAAAGACCCGGAGTATACTATACTTTTTAAGGGTTCAAATTTGTTTACAATGGAGAGAGAGTTAATTAACAGGACAGACAAACTGCAGGCTTCAATTGAGGTGCGGCGATTAGAAGGTATAGGTAATATTGGTGGGTTGGTACACTGTTTATTGTGTAAACGGTGTCAATATGAAGCCGGGGCGAAAGTAAAAGAACCGGCGTGAGCAGTGTGTACAGATGGATAGCTGTTGTTATAGCAGTTGGCGCGCGTATCACTGGAAGGGGGTGAGGGAGCTGAAATGCACGAGTAAGAGTTAGGTGGTAGGGGAAGAAACGGGATATAGCCAGAAAAATGTTGTGCACGAGGTTGGGGAGAATATTGGGGGAATTGTGGGTGGTGGTCAAGTGGCCTTAAGTCAAGTGGCTGGAGTTGAGGTTGGACCGAGGTATGGGGGGCGGTAACGTCCTGGTTTAGGTGTGTTGCGTTATGATTAAGAACAGGGTTGAGTCGCACAGGAGGAGGGGTATGGATGAGGCCGCGAGAGACCGCGAACGGGGTAGGGTGAGGTGCGGAGCTATAGAGGTTGGGTAAGCAATTTAGGTTAGTTGCTGGAGATCTTGATCGCTTTGTTTCTCAGGAGTTTGTATCTCCTATAAGAAGCAAAACTCCTAAGACTGATGCAAGTTTTCCAGGCCAACCGTTTCCTTTCCAGGGCTTTTCGGATCCTGGGTTGCCCCCACGGTTTGTTGGTTCGCGGGTTTCCCGCCACAAATGGGACGTGCTTCTCTGTTAAGTGCGTTATGTTCCTAAGCAAGAGAGCCCATCAATCCTCTACGGTGCCCGTGCTAGACCAGTCTAATTCCCTTGCGATGTCAAGTAGTTCTTCTACCTTGACTGCGTGGAAACGTCGGGTTCTCGGCTTGGGCCTTGAGGATATCATTTGTCTAAAGAGAAAGTGCCCCGGGCATTGGTCGCTTTTCCCTGGAGATACTCCCAAGGATACTTTTGTAACATCTGACGGGTTTTTGGAAAAAATCAGGTCCAGAGTAGAGGGCTGTTTTCCCGATCAAACTCTTGTGGGTGAGATCACGTGTTGATTTAGGGACAGAGAGCAGGAGGTATCCAGCAGCTGTTTGTCGAACGGGTTCCGGTGGGTAGTGAGGTCTAGCCAGTTTATGTTCGGGGCATTAAAATCACCGAGAATTAGCAGCCGGTAATCTGTTCAAGAAGCAGTTTTTAAAGCTTAAAGCAGCTGTAGGTCTTCTGCGCTGGATGCGTATGGGCTACGGTATATCCCTACCGTTAGAGATGGCGGGTTCAGATGGAGACCACATGCTGTTTCCTGGATACGCAACGTGTTCTCCATGAATTGGGTTGGAGATTGGCGGATCTCTTTGCTGACGAACATTAGACAACCCCCTCCGGGATCTCCGCTTCTGTCCGCTCTGTACGGTTGGGATCCGTTGCTCCAGTCTCCGATGGAGTACAATCCTGGAGCCAATTTTCGGTTAGGACACACAGGTCGGTGGTGCGGAGTAGGTCGGCGATCTCGTCTCTCTTGTTGAGGAGACTGCAGACGTTGACTAGCGCACCTCTAATTCGCTGTGGCCCTTGGCGTCTGTCCGAGGACGACTTTATGGCTTCCTCGGAGTGGTCCCCAGAGGAGTTTCCACTTTTTTTGGTTGGGGTTGGCTGACCTCGTGCGTTTAATCGGCTCCTGAGGTGTTGGGATTGGCCTGAAGAGGCTGCGAGTTCGATTAGGTCTGTTGTCCGGCCCACGGTTGTCTGTTGAGAGGTTACACGAATGTAGGGCTTGGGGGTTTTAATCAGGATGTTCCTTGTCCGACCCAATGTGCGTTCATAGGCAGACTGAAGTATCTTTACTTCTGTTATTTGCTTACGTGATTTGGCCGAGAGCAGTCTAACTGACTTTCGTACTGCGAGATGCGAGCTAGAGCCATTGTTATGGCGGCTTGTTCTTCTGGGTCTTGTAAGCTTGGGCTTATCCGGCCGGTTGAATACTTCTGGGCCTTTGTCTTGGGGAGGTTGATGTGGACGGGTTCACCGGCGAGTTATTGAGCTTCTCTTGTTTTGGTTTTTGAGTGCGTTGTACCGCGTATTGATGCTGACCTTTCCGCCCTGTAGTTGGACCCATGATAGCCTGGTTTATGAGTTGCGGCCTCAGATGGCTCCTGGTTAGGGGTCCCTCTCCCTGCCTTATTAGACGATGTTTACTCATTATCGTCACCCATGGACTGTCTTGTGGTGGGGTCGGGTGAGGGATTGGCTCGCCCGGTGGGATCTTTTCTGTTCGCGATGTCTCCAGGGAGATGGGTGTTGGCGTGTGGTGTATCATCGTATTCTGCTTCTTCCGTCGAGCTGGATCTTGCATGGTTTGGTTTATATGATGGTTGTATTGCGCCTCCACAACGGTACGGTTGTTATGGATAACTGTGTTTAAGTCAGGAGGGATGGCTATGTTCCTCCATTCACTAGGTGTTGACCCTGGTTTTAACTGCTTGCGATCGTGAGCTCTTTGGGGGCACTTGATGTAAGCCTTTGGCGACGACTGATCTAGTGGTTCCTTCGAAGTCAGTAATGTGGCCTTCTGGGCAAGGAGTGTAGTCTGAGTGACCAGCCCTGGACTTCCTTGCCGGCTTCCTCCCTGTTGGCGTATCTACCTGTATTGCCTTACGCTCTGCCTGTGGGCCTTTTTTAATTCCTC
>UZAN01059392.1:0-11347 GCA_900618425.1 Echinostoma caproni
CCCCCCCCCCGTCCCCCCTACCCCCTATCGCCGAACGCCTAGCATTGTCCTCTTACATGAATGTATGATGAATTGGAGGCCCTTCAGGATTCTATTTCGTCTTTTTCTTTCTTGCTCTTGTTCTTGATCAAGTTTACTGATAACGTTACTTTATACTTACCCTATCCTCCTAAATCCGCCCTCCTCTCTATGCAGCTCGCTTTCACACAACTCACTCAGTGATCCTTCACACATACCAGTCCCATGAATTCATCTAAATGCGTTGATGTTTTATTTTCTCCCGCCCTGGGGGCAATACGTATAGTGATTCTCTTGGGATGTGCCAACCACTAATCATTAATGCCACATTCCTTGACAGTGGAGCGGGGGGAATATCAGTGAGCTAATTGGGAGTCATTCCCGGCCATTCCGTCACTCGGTCGGATCAAATCATACAGATAGTTGGATTAGAATAGTCAGCCAGTTCGATGGCAGGAGATGTCCACATTTAGACTTCTATAAGGCTTTTATTCCAATAACCATCAAAAGCTCCACAATTACGGTGTTCGATAATTGCTACTTGATTGAATCAAGGGATTTACTCAGACACTTGCCGTGTCAGTGCGAGTTTACTCTCATAACCGATTGACACTGTCCGTGATGTACCGCACAGATCAATGATTGTTACCTGTAGTTCCCTAGCATTTCTAACCAATCATCTACCTGATAGTTGAACATAGTGACCAGCCACGTTGCCCGATCTAGGTCCTGGCCGATTTCGCTGTATTCTGCAGCTGGTGCCTGCCGCAGGCAAATAGAATGAGTATCCTGGGGGTTTGGGAGTAGATCAAAGAATGAATATACGTGAATGGGGAATGGTCACCAAGGTAAAGCCACGGTTACCATGTAACGGTCATCAAATTCGGTAGTTACTGGTAAGGACCGTGCATACGAAACACCAATCTCCTCATTCGTTGATGATGTAACACCTCGTTCATAAAGAGAACGTATTTCGATCGATCTGTACTACTAATGGTAATAAATTCAGAATGTCCCAAATAGAAAAAAGTAATTCAAATCAACTGATGGAAACCATATTTATGTCAACGAAAGCAAACTTGCCCATCACCCTAGAGTTTTTCCTTGATGACCTTTCCTTATTTATTTATGTTTATTTGATTATCCACTCATCAACCCCATGCAAGCACTACGTTTATGTACAGTAGACACCGTTTGAGATACCGTGAAATCAACCAGCACATTAGTCCCGCAATGTTGCTATGCTGGTTTCTCTTTAAAACCCATCAGATATTTTCGGGACACGCGCTTTTGCATTCGCCCAGCCAAATTATCAGGTTCTAGCATTGCATCAGGCAGATTTTAGATTTTAGATTAGCAACCATCATGTGATACAAACGAAAATCATTGAGTGTATGTGTGAGGGGGGGGGTATTGTTCGAAAGGATCTGCAGAATGTCCCACGTATTGTGTCAGGATGTGTCGTCCGTGGATCTGAGATAAGCTGGATGACTCCGACGTGCTTCCGAACCGTTTAAAGAAAGAACTAGTTCCAGGGTGATAATAACTTAGATTCAATCGCAACTCTACATTCGGGACTCTACTCATCCCAATACCACCGACTTCGAGGGGACCTAACATTGGCATATCACATACTGCATCAACCCAACCACCCTTGCCGTTCTCTGCTGACTTTGNCTCAGGGGACATTCACTAAAGGGGAAGACCCAGAACAGCCACCTTGATTGCCGGCATCACATATTTGCAGTCAGAGTGTGCGGCGTATGGAATTCTCTCCCAGCTGATGTAGTGTGTGCTCTTACACTTGAACTATTTAAATCGCAACTTGATAAAGCATTGGAATACGCAAAATTTCAACATCCGTTAGTGCTCACTCACATTATTATCGTTGTTATTCTCTCTTTGTGAAATTATTCAAAAGGTTCTGTAAAAGTCCCCTGGGGCATGATAAGCTTTAGNAGCTTTAGCTTTGTAAAATCGTCCATGATCAAATTTTGACTTTGACTTCATCGTGTGCGCCATCCTTGTTTGGGATTCGGAGCAAAATAGTGCATAATTAGCGCTCGATTGTAATTTTCACGGACAACAGAAACCAAAGTAGCCAGTGGACTAAAGTCCAAGTTCCATGGTGAAACAGTGCAAATATTAAGACTCTACTTATATACGCACTGCCGAATTCTGGTAAATATGATCATGAATAAACCAACCATGCTTCTGATTGCCCTGCTGGGAGTGTCCAAAGACGATCACCGCATGGAAAATTCAGGTAAAATGGTTTATTAGAAGTCACCTAGATTGTCAGCGTTACCATCTAGGTGCCATGGTATGTACTCCCTGTATATCTCCTTCATCCCAAGTTGTTTGTGCTCAAATTATCGATTTTTGGACTTTGCGCTTTGATAAAGCTCTGGAACACTGTGTAGTCCAACACCGATGGATGAACGTGAAAATCGGCTGTTTGTTTGTCTGTACTACCAACCGCATCTAGTGTGCTAAGAATCCTTGGGATTCAAT
This sequence comes from Echinostoma caproni, assembly GCA_900618425.1. Lineage (NCBI taxonomy): Eukaryota > Metazoa > Platyhelminthes > Trematoda > Plagiorchiida > Echinostomatidae > Echinostoma > Echinostoma caproni. The sequence goes on from UZAN01059392.1 coordinate 2,533, forward strand.
TCCAAAAAAGAAGTCGTTCGACTGACTTCCATCTGACATTTTCACGTATTCCCGAGCCGTGATTCACATGACTCTTCTTCAATGCAGTCAGGGCACCATGTTTCCCTAACTGATACACCCAGTATTCCTGAAAGAAGTTTTACACTGATAACAGCGAATGTGGCAGTCGAAATACGGTTCTTATGTGAACAAGGCATTTCACTACTTCACTATCACTTACGGGATCGAGATAGTCGTTATTTAGAATATCCCAATGTTATTATTATTATTATTATTGTTGTTGGTTCAAACGTGTGCTGTATATATTAGCACCTTCAATTGTGTTGATAGGACCGCACTTCTACACACTTTCTCTGAGAAGGGTATTTGGCCGCAACTTAATAATCTATTAGGTAATTGTCGAAATAGTTCCACAAAGCACATTTGAAACAAAACAACATACTGGCGAACAAGCTCATTTTCAGATATTCGTATTCATGCCAATACATCACTACACCATACGTATCACTACTTGGGAATAGAATTGTTATGGGAAAATCAAATCAAATCACAGATTACTAGAAACGATTTCTTTGTGAGACCGGAAATCGGATTCACCACGATCAAATGGTTCTTTGTCCACTCATCCGATCATCGTGATGCGATGTGTGTGTGTGTGTGGGGGGGGGGGGGGGGGGGGGNCAAATTGTGTTTGTGCACACAGAGGGTGGTTGTGCAGATAAGGGTCCATCGCTTCTGCCTTAGCAAACATCCAACAGCGAACCTGATTCCATAATCGCTCACGAACTTTATGCAGTAGTGGGAACGCCTGGGACACGTCCACAGTGTGATTTGTTTCAGCTAGATGTGAAACCACTGCTCTGGTGAGTGACTAAATCGTTCCGGTGTTTACCTATACCGGGTGTTGTTCACGAATCCGTTCGGACAATCGCCTGACTGTGCGGCCTATGTACGTTGTGCCATAGGAACCAGTAAATGAGTTTACACAAAGTGATACCGTAGAGTCTGGAACTTTTGCCCTCCGTCGAAAACACCATTGACGTGAAAGTGAACAACACACGAAGCTTGGATGCATAGAAAGTTTTATCGATTGAGTCGGATAATCTTTTTTGTGTGAACTCAGCTGATAAGTTCACTTTGAACGGCAAATAAATGTACACGGGTTTTTTCTCAACCCTGGTGTTTTGTAAAGAGTTCTCCGTGCACTGAATCATTTCGCTGACTAAACGTTCCGGATAACCGTTATGTGCAAAGATAGATTTTATAGTACGGAGCTCTTCTTCTAGCGTGTTCCCACTGCAGATCTTTGAGTGTTTTCAACCTTCGCCATGAATAAATCCGCGAAAAGCTGTCCCAGCAGAGATCCCAGAGCCACGCCATCTTTTTTCGATAGATTTCATCGTTAAACGTGAACTAAACACTATACGTGCAGAAATAAAGGGAGGCCGAGCTCTACATTATTGGTTTGTAAATAACTGCACAGGTATTCTATCGTTTCGCTGATGGGAACATTTGTGAACAATGAGCTGACGTCCAGCGAGAGCGTTGTTCGATCGATCAAGTTTATGTCAGGAATTTTGTACACAAAAGTAAATGCATCTTTGACACTGTGTTTTGTCAAACTATCTCGAACGCGTTCCAACAATTTGGCCAACCACTTTGTTAGGGCATGATATGGTGAGTTGCACATATCCAAAATCGGTCTTAATCGTACTTCATCTTTGTGAGCTTTTGGTGATCCATACCACCAAATAATAACAGTCCCGGTTGGCCTAATACGTTCGAAACTGAATGCATCATTTACTCTCCTCTGCTTTAAGCATCGCAAAATCTTAGAGCCGTCTTATCCGTTTCCGCCGACTTGGTGAATTTCGACCGATCACTCAATATGATATTCATCTTCTCTATGTAGTCCATTCGATTTAGCAGCGAGATTCGCGTCCCTTTATCCGGTTTGGATAATATAACAGCTTTATTTTTCTGAAGTTCTGGTAATCGTCTGATATGTCCTATAGTTACTAATTCATTTGTATTTAGCTTGACATTCTGATGCTGGTAGCAAGCATTCACTGAGGAAGATTTGAGCCTTTCCAACTCTAATGATGAAGAGGGAACCAGGTCAAAACGTTACGCATATAGGTTTTCAAATTCCGCCTCCATATCCACTAGGTTTGATCTCCTATTCGAACAACAAAACTTTGGTCCCAGAGATAACACTTCTAACAGCATTTGTCAAGATTTATGCTCGAAAGTTTGTAAAAATAGTGCTCAGAATTTGTAGGGAACTCAACCACTGGCTTAGTAGGATTAAGTCGCAGACACAACGTTGTTCGGCTTCGTTCCATCTGTTTGGAAACAATAGACTGCGCGTAATCCTCAAAAGATTACCTTGCAGTCCGAGAGAGATTATTCAACACACGCTCAGATATTACACAATTGCGACTTACATCCGCAATATGGTTACACAGAGTATCCCGCTTATTGAGAGCTTGACGTCATAGTGTCACACTAGCAATTTTCACACGGTTTCTCCTCAAAACTGTCCAATAATGTTTCGGATATCCCGAAACGTTTTTGCAAGTGCTAAAGCTTCCCTGGCCCACCCCACACACACATCGCATCACGATGTTCGGATGAGTGGACAAAGAACCATTTGATCGTGGTGAATCCGATTTCCGGTCTCACGATGAAATCGTTTCTAGTAATCTGTGATTTGATTTGATTTTCCCATATCAATTTTATTCTCAAGTAGTGATATGTATTTGTTATGTTTTGCGCCAAGTATATCCGTTACCTACTATTAGGTCGCACAGCACTATATCGCAGGAGAACACCACAAGTGCAAAGAACACAAGATATAGCACAGTAACAATAGTAGCACACGCGAAACGAGAATAGCGGACTAACACTCCGTCCGTGAGCGAATGATAGTTCTAGGAGCGGATACCACCTAGATGAAACACAGAATGCACGGACGGCTATCGATCGCTCAGGCCTCCCAAACACGCAAGAGAGAAGACACGGCTTCAGCAGCACGGGATTTTTTTATGGCGTTGAGCACAAATCGCAAGTCACGAGTCATGCGTCACAAGTCAATTTACACGTTCACTCTGCTTCTTATATATGTGACTGAAAATAACATTGATCAATGCAGGAAAAAGAATGTACCAATGAAATGCACAGTGAACAATGTTCAAACGACCATAGGCTGCGGATCAGACGAATATTGTCGTACGACGCAATATTATTGATTTATCTCCGCGAAATTAGTATTGATCCGAGACGACCCGACTTAGGTTGTAAAATTGTTTGATTCTGCTCACTGGATTAGCAAGTGTGCTGCCTGGTTTATCGTGGGACGAATGACGTTGATCTTCGTCCCAACAGTGTTGTGCAGTGGTGTATTGGCATGAATACGACTCACTGAAAATGAGCTTGTTCGCCACTATGTTGTTTCATAAGGTAATTATTTCACCCATCGATTACAGTATACCAAATATAGGGGTCACAACCCTTCACTTTTACCCTCCACTCAAGGAGTTTTTCAAGGTGCTATTCTCTCACCCTTCATGTACACAAGCTATATTTGTTCCATACCTGCTTTTGGTGATTTTCGCTCATTAAGTGTGCCGATGATGTGGTGTGTTGCATGAAGTTTTCGAATTCCTCCATGTATCTCAAACTTGTGCATACGATTTCACTGCTCACAGACTGGTCTTCACATTACCCCCTTAGAATGAATCCTTATAAGTGTAAAGACATCTTATTTTCTTTGATGAAGGGTGATAAATTCATTGATTTGATGAACTCTTTCCAGCATGTCATGATCAAGCGAGAACGAGCTTTCAGAGCTTGCCCCGTCAGATACCTCAGATTCACCAATTTTAGTATTCTTTCTTGTTCTCTTCATGTGTTCGAGACATTGCACAAAGTCTGGAAACTCACGTTTTACATTATCCTTTCGAAAGACTGCCTACCCGGAATCATTTGATAAAACATTTTGGCTTCTCTTGTATCCTTCCCCACTGGCTTATATAGCCCCGGTTACTTTTCCGGGTCTTTTATTCAAAGACATACGTATATCCATCAAACACGTATGTCAATACAGTGGTATATCTGGCGAACATATTGTGCAGTTTACATAATTTCACAGCACTTTAAGGCTTGTCAGAAACTGTTGTATGGCTTAATGCATTTGTCGGATTACTCCTGTATACAGTGTTTCCACTGAGAGCGCAACATCAATGCTCGATGTACACACAGGCCCGCATACAGACTTACAAACATACACATGACACGGACGTTCCTCACATGCGACCTTGATTACAATGACCAATCAAACTGCACCACGTGTCTGCTTGTTACTGATTGACCGAATGCTGATGATTTGTACGGCGAGCATCGGCTGATGACATGCTTTTATTATTGTACATGAATTATGTTACGACTGGTTTGTGCTTAATTAAAAGGATTTCCTTCTGCGCATGTTACGAGTTGTATTGAATACAACATTTGACATCGCAACATCAGTTCAGGAATTACTCCACCTGCACCATTTTGGATAAACTGTAACGTTCAACCGACTCCAGAGTCCTGGGAACAATGGAAAATATAGTTTAACATTTTCATCGATCGCCTGTCCGTGCTAAATTCATCGATTATACTGGATGAAAGCAACAAGTTGAAACTTTTGCGTCATTTGCTCCGAGAAGAAGGACAACGAAAGTTTGACAAGCTCAATTTACAAACTTGCTCCACTGTCCAATCTGCTTTTAACACTTTGAACCATACCATGCGACCCTAACTTAATGTGTTCACTGCCAGGTTTCGATTCTCTCGCATTATTCTCGAAAACAGAGGGCCACTGAAGCAGTTTGTTTCTCGATTGAACCTAGCAGTGCGATTTCGTGAGTATTCTAATTTGCCTCAAAAGAAATTTGAAGGATCGATGTTAATTCAGTAATTCATATCGGGCATCAGAGACGATCGACTTCGCGAATCACTCTTGAAAGAGGATGACGATAAACTGACATGGGAGAAGGCCTGCGAATTGACGTACATTAAAGACGAAATATCGAAGCAATCACCACAGTGAACTTGTTCAACTCTGTAAAGTATTTTCTTTACTGAAGAATAGCACAATGAAAGGTGTCACATGTTACCACTGTGAAAGTGCGGCCCACAAAGCCAATCACCCCTCGTGCCCAGCTCGATCAGCAGACTGCAAAAACTGCCACAAGACCGGTCACTTTGCTTTTGCTTGTCGTCTGAGAAATGTATCTAACATTGAGAACATCGCTGCACTAAACGAAACATCAAGCGAAGAAAAAGAGTAGTAGAATATATTTTGCATTTCACTTCACGGTTCAACTTATACATGCGACAAGTCAATGAATATTGAACCTAAACTACCTTGTTCAGATACTCGTAACGTTGTTTTTCGCACTCACCACGGTCACGTGTCAATGGCAATGGAGTTAGACTCTGCTACGCCTATTTCTACAGTTCCGTCAAGCTTCTACGAAAAACATCTTTACATGCATTCATTGTATTCATCGTCTCACAAGTGTGTCAGTTATATAAAAGAAACATTGGAGATTAGAGGTTTTCTCATTGTGGGCTTGTCTCTCTAAACATCTCAATCTTCAGTAGCTGTTTATGTGACTACACAAACCGCTACTAGGTCATAATACCATGGTCGCCATGATGATCCTTCAAGATATCCAGCAAATGATTGTCGGCAGGACTGACGCTTCAACGTCGAGAGATGGTTTTCCAAAGTTATTCGATTCATCCGTCGAGCGAACTCCTTTCGAGAAACACCAGACTGTTTTGAAAGTGCATGCCGAACCCTTTGCTACCAGTCAGCCACGCCCGGTTTCACCTACAAAGAGAAAAGTGATATCCGAAGTCCTTCAGGAAATGCTATTGATCGATTTGATCGAGCAAATCGATTATTCCAAAAGTGCACACCTTATTGTCTCTATTTTTCAAAAGGATGGCAACGTTCTTATTTCAAATGACTTACAGATTTTTCAATAGACAGATTCTGACCCACAAATAATCCCCTCATGTGAAGAACTTGTTCAAATGGCAGTGGCGAGGATCTTTAAAAATTTGGATCTGCACGGTGCCTTCTTCCACATGCCCCTGACGGATGACTGCAAGCATCTTACAGTTCTTCTAACATCGGACGGTTTATGTCAGTACATGTTACGCCCAATGGGACTGAGTTCTGCAATCGCTGCGTAACAAACTTTTGTGACCCACGCATTCGTTAGGAAGGTTGACAATGTGATTTGCCTTGATGATATGTGTGTTTAGTGTCTCCAAGTTACAGTTTCTCGGCTACACCTTGTCTCAAGAAGGAGTACAACCGAGTGATGAAAATGCGATTGCTTTTCATCTACTCAACTTTTATGACACGACGATAGAATTGTTCTACCAGAATACTACTGGATCCACCTTACCACCTGTACTCTCATCTTGGTTAATGTATATCTCCATCTCCCGCTCGATCCAAGTAAAAGCACATAGCTGCACACACCAAAACATACAAGTCTTCCGTAATGCCGTACTTGGCACGGTTTGCTACTAACACCGATCTTATCATTGAAAGCGTCGAAAGTCAAACTTTATTGAATTTGATTAAATTGTTTGTATACAATTCATTGTATCATCATACTTTTTGTGTCTACCACGGCGATTTCTATCAACACAGAAGAGTGATTGTGAAGTAGCTGAATATGCATCCCCCATGGGGTGAATTAAATCCGCTTCTTGACTTCACTTGACTTGATGTGTATTAAATATTTTGATGTTCTTTGTTTATAACGGAGTAAATATACAAATATAATGAATTTGCTCTGAAGACAGTGCCATTTTCAACTCTGTAACTGTGAGGAGCGAGGAGGAACAATGGGAAAGGGTTCTTAATCAACCCTGTTTTGATATCGTTAGTCAATAAATCTTGTGCATCTGCAGCGTGATTGACAGCTTCACGAGGAAGGGGTAGACGAGCAGTTAATTAGATCAGTCAATATAATAACACGTTCTGGTTGAAAACAAAAAGTGGACCGCTTGGTAAAAATCATCTGTGGACATCATAGATAGTACTGTGGATTGATTCATTGGGATGGCAAAGCCCGACATCATTTTACTCGATCCGAATCAGTGTGGATTTAGGAGGCACGGACTCGGGCTAAAAAGTGATATTATTGAATCCAAACACCAAACTGCCGTCATAGCTGAAGTATCGATTGCTAACCTGCCCGCGTCTCGTTCTCTATGTATCTTGAAAATCAGATCAAATAATCGATCTACGCACTTGAATGGATGAATATGCATCAGCAGTATCAGCAAACTGCTCTACTCTTCAAAGATAACGACTACCGTGACTTGGGCTTTTATCTAGCATAATCGGTTCCTATTTGGAAGATGTCTTTGCTGTGTGTGTGTGTGGGTCTGTGCATGTGTGCGTAGGTCATTAATCCTTTCAGCACACAAGTACACACCAACCAGATTGCGCAGCGTAACCTCGTTTGTTGTACGCAAATGCGGATTGGAAAATTGCAATTTTATGACCCGTTCGAGGGGAACTTCCAATTAGAAAAGAAAAACGGTACCCAATTTACAACTAGCAGTTTGCAAAACCAGATTACACAGAAGGAAAACCGACAAACTCCACCAAAAAAGAGTAACCAGAAACGAGTGTGGGCATTTGATAATTTCGGTTCTTCTTTCCAACCATAGCCCGGTCCAAGACAGTGTTAGGGAACATCGTGATTATAGTCTATATTCTTCGCTCGCATGCTGAACAACAGTAACTGTTACATGATAAGAATGGAGGATGTGAAACTTTCAAACCGAGTCATAACCTCGGGAGGCTAGTGCTGAAATGAGCGTGATCGTTTGCCCGAAACAACCTCTTAAAGATGCCTTGTGCTGTATCGTGTGTGTTCAAAATAATAAATGGTCTCATTATTAGTATGCAGTATGCTTGCGTTTTTCCAGTAACGTCCAGGATTCGATCCCGTCTCGTAATTTCTCGTAAAACTGAAGCCTCCAGGTCTCTTTGTTTGTTTAATAATCTCTCCGAGACAGAGCGTTCCTAAATCCAATGCGACCGTAGAACTTGATATTGTTCTACATAAAAACATTTGTTGCCCTTGTCTCACATTGACAGCGTTTTTGCAAAACATTATAAAATATCTTTTTATGCGCACAGGGTCAATAAACTAACCGTTTCCCAAATTCGCATCCCCTGAATTTTAGGAGGATTGTGTTGTTCCACACTCTCCTATATTTATTTCTAAAAGAAAACTGTCATACTTTCTTTGTTTGTAAACGTTTTTTCCCTATATAGCAGCACTGATAGAACTGATTTCATTATTGGCTTTTTGTTGCTAAGTCTTTGTCTGTATGACAGATAAAGCAGGATAGGGTAAAGTTACCGTTTTAACGTACACAGTTCGCAGCTGAAGCCCCACCCAACCCCAATAGCAAGTGCACGCATATACTAATATTCTGTACCCTGTTCATCCATCACGTACCAGTACGAAAATCATCGTCTTAATAAACTTATACCAACCCTAGAATGCCAAATTCATTTCCATTTTGTTCTCACATTGACGAATAAGAACAATATTGTATTAAGCAGTATATGACTGATTGGAAAATAATTGCACTGGAAGCACACTACCGGTTCGCCCGGTTATAACTACCTGTTAAGTATATATGTCCGGTAACTTGTTATCTAGTCACTCAAATAATTGGCATTCAGTCAAATTTGCGTAACTTTTAGTAGTCTTACTTC
>UZAN01059393.1:0-11345 GCA_900618425.1 Echinostoma caproni
TAGGTTCTTGTTAGAACTAAAGTCCTTGGACGAGAACCTTAATCGTTCTCCCGCTTAGTGGCTGGAGACCCAAACTCTAATGCATACGTAAACAAAAATAATTTCATACTGCATCGATAGTCGCGCAGAATAATCTGGACCGCGCTGCCCATTGCATCGAGCGGGGTGGGTAGTGTTAAGGAGGCTACTTCTCCGATATCCCAACCTTTGTTTAACTCTTTGTCCTCTGTACCCAACCCTCTTCCACCCCGTAACATTCCCTCGAACAACTTGTTCGTCACTTGTCAAAGTTCGTCCCCAAGCAGCCTAGTGAGTAGTTTACCACAAAATAGATTACAGATTCTGAAGCCTCGTCAAACACTGAATCTGGGGCCTTCAATGTGAGGAATCGGATGAAGGTAGGCCAATACACGTGTCTGACGCGTACCGTCGACTCTTTGGGGATTGATGTCTGCTGCGTACCGGAGACGCGAATCCAGGATCCTAGTACTATAAGCTACTTAAGTGCTCCGTGGTTGTCTTCGAGGTTCTTCCTCCGCACGTCAGGTGATGACGAAGCCCGTTCAGTAGGTGTGGCGATCCAGGCCTATACGATGGCGCCTGCCCTGGAGTGGCGCGTTACAGTTTCAGGACACTTGCGATCAATCAAGTTTGAATGCTAACGTCAATGACACGTGCATGGCTTCTGAATATACGTCATTTGTGGATGGTGCCAGCCAATCCAAGACAGTGCAAACAGAAGCAAGATTATGCAAGCAGTACTGCAATTCAATTGGTGGAAGCTCAGATAGCCAATAATTTCCCTCTGCACATATTATTTAATCACCTTCATTTCTTTCAATAAATGAACAACTGCTTACTACCATTCCTGTGGCCTTTTCTTCGCGTCTCGTTCTCGTGGGACATTGCGAATCCGTGCCATTGTGGTCCAGTGCATCTGAGATCCAGTCCGTGATAGCTGATTATTGATTCGGGTCCTGTGATTCATATTGCGTGGTTCGTGTTCCGAATTCCGTGCTTACTACTACTGCTAATACAATCATTACAGTAGACCAGCGTGGTGTGGGCATTTCACTCAATAATACAACTGAAGCTGCACTACTCGATTGGATCCCCGTCAATAGTTGCTCATGTGCGATGCAACTCCAAGGGTCTATCAGCGTCCGAAAGGGAAACAACACCAAAAGGTGCCTGTTCATCACTTTAGCGTATGCTCCGACGAACTGCAGTTCTGACACAAAGGGACGAGTTTTATGATAAACTCACCGAACTCATTCGGTTGAGCCGAAGCTCCGATATAGTTGCTCTCGCAGGTGATTTTAGCGCTCAATTTGGAAAGCTGAGCGCATCGAGAGCTTGCCTTGGCGGTTGTTGTGCTCTTCGCTGGCAGCGAACAGATATTGGAGATCGACTTCTTCAATTCTGCGTAGATCATCATCTGTTCCTATCCAGCACCAACTTTCGACACAGCTCTCAACGGACAGCAACATGGCGCTTAAATTCACCTGGGACGCTATCTCAGATCGACCACATAGAAGTTCACTCTCCAATTCACGGGTCGCAGAAAACCTCACCAAAACCTCTCCTTGGTTGTCAGATCATCGCTTCTTTGACCCAGCCGTTCGTGCCCGTTTTGAATCAGAACTAGGGCAAGAGCTAAACGCACTGCGGGGTGGTGGTATAGATGAACAGTGGAATCAGATTAGACGAGCAATGCGCTCCGCAGCGAAGGTTGCTTGTGGATCTGAAGCGGCAGCCCGCCCGAGGCACTGGATATCTGACCAGTCAGTATCACTGATGGAGAAAAGGCGGCAAATCCCGTCCACACGGGATCAAGGCCGTGAGAACTGGTGGACAACGATAGCTAGTGAACTGGAAGTTGCAGCTGCATCAGGAAACAATCAAAGACTGTTTCAACTGATACGCAACACGGGAGGTCGGCGAACCACAGTTAGTGAAACAGCCTGCGACAAAAATGGACAAGCTATTCACAATAGGGAACAACGTCTTGACCGGTGGGCGGAGTACTTGAACGAACAGTTCAGCTGTCCAGGTGCTAACCAGACTATCTCGTCTGGTGTAGTTGAGGCTCCATGGGAAGTGTCATCTGAACCTCCTACTGTAGCAGAAGTTCAATCTTGCATCCAAGCCCTGAAGAAGGGAAAAGCAGCAGGACCTAATGGGCTTCCGACCACTCTTTTCAAGATGGAGGGCGGTGACCTCGTAGACTCAATTACTGATTTAATGCGTAACATCTGGTCACAAGAGCGCAGTCCCTCATTTTGGAGCGAATCACTAATTGTTCCAATTTTTAGAAGGGATTTCGCAACGACTGCTCAAACCACCATGGAATTAGCTTGATCCCAATCGTCACCAAGTTACTAGCCTCCATCATACTGTAACGAGAAGGCGAGCTTGCCGGGAAAACGTCTATTGATCCAATTCAAAAACAGAGTATGCGTTCGATTATATACAGTCAATTCTCAACCGCGCGGCGGGATGATTCATGCCTCTTTCTGTGGGTCATTCCTTATTGGTTTTAGTCCGCACTTGGCACGTACGTTGCATCTTCTTCCGCGTGCCATTCCGGCTGGTTTGATCCGATCGCGGCGCGAGATGCGTTGATCGACAGCTCCGACGTTGTGGCATTCGGTGGGTATCTTTTCCGTTAGCTGTGGATTGTCTTTCGAACTGTAACTGTCGATTCGCTTGTTTCGGATGGCAGTCGCGAGGCACTTCCCGCCGCTGCGTCTGCGCGTCTGGTCGGATGAGCCCCATTCTTGATTCGGTCGCTAGCCAGGACTCTCTTTGAACTGCCTTCTATCACAATACGCCGACGTCTGAAACCGTTTAGGTAGACAAATATCTGGAAACAACAAGCAGGATTTCGACCAGGTCGCGGTTGTATCGATCAAATCTTCACTCTGCGTCAAGTCCTCAAAATACGTCATACTCACCGTCGACCAACAGTTGTCGTGTTCCTTGACCTAAAAGGAGCCTTCGATTCAGTTGACCGCGAATCCCTAACGGGTTCGCTCCTTCGCAACGGAATGCCGCAAAAGTATGTGAACATACTGAGGTCACTCTACTTGCATACTTATGGTAGGATAAGGGTCTAAGGTGAGCTGAGTAGGTCATTCGTAACAAGCAGCGGTGTTCGTCAAGGGTGCCCTCTTTCGTCATTCCTGTTCAGTTTTGTCATAGCCGAAGTACTGGAGAACACACTAAGTGGTCTTTAAAATGTAGGTATTGACTGGGCAGCTGGAGAAAAGCCGTGCGATTTGGAGTAAGCTGATGATATCGTTTGCCTGTCCAAATCTAAGGAGGATGCGCAACGAGCACTTGATAGATTCGCAAGTTCTGTCGCTCCGTTCGGCATGTGCTTTGCACCTTAAAAGTGCAAAGTGATCATACAAGACTGGGTATCGCCGGTTTCTATTCTGAAACTAGGCGGTCAGGAATTAGCTGAAGTTGACTGCTTCTCGTACTTAGGTAGCTGCGTGACCAACGAAGGTAGCGCATTAAAGGAGATAACCGCCCGCATTTCTAAGGCTCAAGCAGCGTACGCAGGACCTGTGGCGACGACGTGACGTTTCACTGAAGTTGAAAAGTCGCGTATACTGCGCCACTGCAAGATCAGTTCTGCTGTTCGGTTATGAGATCTTGAATTTGCGGGTATAAGACACCCACGGTTTAGTAGTGTTCGATAATCGATGCTTACGTAGTCTGACCCAAGTTAGATGGAGTGAGCGGGTTAGTAACTTGGAAGTAAGTCGTCGGGTGTTTGCGAGCATATCAAACAAAAACTCGCAATCGCATCGAATCCTTCTCAATAGACTCCGTTAGTAGGAAAACCTTTTGCGTATGTCCGACGGTCAGCTGCCACAGCGCGCCTTATTTGCGGTGGCTGTTGCAGGCTGGAGAAATGTAGTGATCATAGTAGTCGTAGTAATACGCACGGAATTCGGAACACGAACCACGTAATAGGAATCGCAGGACACGAATCAAGGATCAGCTATCACGGACTGGATTACGGAGGCATTGGACCGCAATGGCAGGAGCCCCTAATATCCCACGTGACCGAGACGCGGGGAAAAGGTCACAAGAATGGTAGTTCATAGTTCGTTTTTTGGAATAAATGAAGGCAATTAAATAATAATTACAAAAGAAGATTATTGGTTATCTAGGCCTCCACCAATCGTATTGCAGTATTGCTTGCATAATTCTGCTTCTGTCTGCGCTGTCTCGGATTGGCTGGCACGATCCACCAATGGCGTGTGACCAGAAGTCGTACGCGCGCCACTGAAATCATCTCTCAAATTTGATTGATCGTAGGTGTCCAGAAACTGTAACTCGCCACTCCAGAGTAGGCGTCATCACGTAGGCCTGAATCAGTGCAAGAAACCAGTTGGAGGCCAACAGATGACGTGGAGACGAGGTATGAAAAAATGCAGGGAGCGATTAGGTGGAGTATGTGTCTCTCGTCTTCCGGGGTGGGGTTCAAAAAACTTTGTAACCGCATGGTTGGAGACACTGAAGGTCATGGCTGCGAACCGACAGCATGTCATCAACATTGGCAGTCTTAGAGTTTAAGTGAAACTGATGTTGGGTTCGATTATGTCACGGTAGTTTCGTTTGGCATCTCCCTCTCACAAACGTAGACTATTTTACCTGTCAAAAGTAATTATTATTGTTATTATCAGTGTAACTGTTATCATTATTACACTGTCTCCCAATTCATCCTGACATTACAGACTAAAATATTCTCGAAGATGAAGCGAGATGTTTGTTGCATAAACAGCTTTGCTGCCATTCAATTCAGTATCATCATGATTTTAGTTCGCGACCATTATTGTCTATCTACCACATTGTTACATTGCGGTTCCCCCGTTGCACAATGTGATCGCTTATTCCGGGACACAAAAATGATCACTATTTAAAAGCTCCAACGAGATTTTCAATTTTGTGAGGTAGGTTCAAACCGTGTTCATACCGCTTATCTATCTGTTCCATGCAAGGGTTAAACGAAATGGCGACAGGGGTGGAATAACTGGAATTTAATATTTACAATGTATTAAGAGTACTCACCTCTGTTCACAGATGAATTGTAATGAAAATGTGTTGAACAAATGAACTTCAGGAAATACAAACACAAAGTGGTTTAACAATCCATGTTATTAGTATTAAAGTTATTGTTGTGATGATGATGTTGCTGTCCGTGTTCAAATGAATCATAACATTTTAAGTTTAGCTACGGAAACTGCCTCTTGGAATTGAAAACCATCAAATAAATGTTTGAAAGCAATAAGTTTGGTCTGAGAACGAAACGCTGTGGTTGGATCCGCTTTCGTTCAGCGCAGCTCACTGATCAATTGATCGCGTTTTTTCTAGCCCTTGACTGACCGCCTATCTTATCACTCTCTTCCCGTGTTGAAATGATGCAGACCCCAATCTTGTGTGTTGTTGTGCTCGCAGACGGCCGTTGATTCACAGTGTCGGGGAAGTTGCACGGTTGATCATAGATCGGTAGACATAAGTGGTACTACATGCCACAGCCAAGGGAAAGCTTGTGTTGTCAGTGTCACTATGCCCTATAGCTCAAACACCAAATCGTCATCACAGTAACTAGGACCAGGAACGAGTTAGATGCTTGGGTTTATGATCTGTGTCTTGTGCGTGGGCCGTGACCTTTTAGCCATCAATCGTATCTTTTTACTCTTCGACCGTGCCTCACACTGTTTTAGCGTTCGTATTCGCTTACTCACTACCACAAAGGACCGCTCTAACCACTAGGTTGTACTTTCATCTAGTCGGAAATTTAAACACTGAGATTTGCAAATGGTGAGGGCAAGGACGACTGGTATAATGCATTTGAACATTCAAAGCCTAGAAACAGTGGAACACTTCAGACGGGTGAGCCCCGATTAAAATTGAACTGATGTGGTTGGTTGGATTGCTGGATTGCTCAAAAATGAATCGGCAGTGTCTTTTACATTTGGGGTGAGGAGGTGGGGCTGGCTATTTGCCTCCGCTTGAGGAATTATATGCTGGATGATTCATCAGATGGAAAAACTGCTGGGTAAAGAATTCAAATGCGCCTCGTTTGTACTTTAAGCCTGCACAACTGGTTCAAACGGAAAGGCGTGATCGCAACACAGCTTCACTCACACCTTGGGGCGCGTCTGTATCGGGGGGAAGGAAATTCGACCGTTTTCTTCAATCGTGAAAAGCAAATCAGCTATCAGCGATTGTATGATGGACGTGACAGACGTTGACAAAGCCCCTTATTGGTCCAGCTGAACTCGTCAGATCTGATTTATAGTGAAACATTATAAGAATTTGAGTCTCTCAATCCACTAAAGTTGATACGATCGGTTTTTGCTGTTTGTTAAATCTAATTTGCAATGGTAACCGGTACTTGCTTTTCACAACCAAATCAAAACTATTCAGTCCGGGGGGGGGGGGGGGAGGAAGGGGAATGAGATGGATTTGTGGACAGTGATCGTGCTTTTCCGGTTGGTCCAGTTTCGCCAGGCTAAATTTTAGGCTCAGCACAGCGGAATATTCTGCTAAGCATTGTTTCCGATTTGACGAGATTTCAGAGGATGGAGGTAAAGTTAACCCATCAATAAATGATACTGCCGATTCCTTCATTGGGCAAGCAGTCCGACCAACAATCCCAATGAAATTCTGATGGTAATTCTACCGAATCGATTTATAAGTGAAATCAACGATAGAGATCAGTAAAACACTGGATGGATAAGCACTCGTATGCAATCCGATTGGGAAGAGCTGTCATTATGTACACAATTTTCTGTCGCCTGATTTGAAATCAAATTACATCATGCCGATACCAATCCCACTGCTGTGCGGTGGATAGCTGATATTTCGGTTGGGTTGGGCAGTTGCGAGTCCACATGCCTGTCGAACTGTGGGGATCGTGCAGCGACGTCGGACGGCACTAAGCAGGCCCCGCGACACGACTTTCCTTCAACCAAGCAAGACACTTGGATCTCAGTCGATCTACTGAGCCCAAACACGTGCAATCCGTTGGGCTGAATTTATGAAATTTACCATGCAGACCACATCAACGGCGTCTGAATAGCGAAGAATGAACCAATGATTGTTTGAAGCTAATGATATTAATGTACGTACGGTTCTGAATAGAATGTACTGAATATGCAGCTCGTTTGGGTCATATCAGACTTATCTGCATTCAATGCGTTGCCAGCCCAAATCCGCATTATTCAGTTTCGAGTTCGCACGAACCCTGGAAACTAAGCATGTCTGTTCTTTCACGTTGTGACTTATGACAGGTATGCGACTAAGGCATTTGGCGTCCAGAGTCCCATATCGATTTGAACATGTCTATTGAATCCCCACAAGGCCGGTACACTGAGGTGACTACGCGTTAGAGTTTCTGGACAAAGAACCGCAGGCCAGTAGTAGCGATCAGTCAATTACATGCTGTTAAGACAACAGTCTGCGACTCGGAGAAAAAGAACGGTGATTGGTTGATCCCCATTAAACAAATGATATTTCTAGTTACATATTATTTTATCCCACAGATTTATTTCCATAAATGAACCACTGCTGCTGTGGCCTTCTTCCTTCACTTCGGTTGCGTAGGCTTCTAACCCACAATTACTGGTGCAATTCCGTGTTTCAAATTGGTAATTGCTAATTCGCGTCTGCCCCGATTACTGCATACACTCTGGATTTTGTTCATTTATATGTATTTGAGTTATATTTACCCCGAAGTTAGTGTCTAACGCTATCTCTCAATACTTTATCATGATCGTTTTTCAATTGATCTGCTTTTCAATGTGTCCCTGAAGCTCCAGTATCTTCAAAACAGTACAAATCCCATTTCCCTCATAGGATCGATTAACTCCACCCAGTTTGTTTTGCATTCTTGCTTAGCGGACAGCAAACCGATTTCTCCAATCCCAGGTGAGGTCTAAAGTAATCACACGCATGTTCTTTGAACGAGGTCGTTCCAGCTACCCGACTCACGGTCGGACTCAGAAGGTCCAACCTGTGGAGCTGCGCCATTGTGCTGTGATCTGTACTTACATGGATGGACACTGGGCGGATTCGGTTTACTATCTGGTGCAGTTATAGCGGTGGCAAGTAACGGGCCTGACAGATCAAGTAAGTAGTAATATAATCGAGATGGTGCACTGTTACCTAGTCAAATCAGAAGAAATGTTCATGTAAAGTGAAATTTCTAACATGAAACAGAGCAATGCCAGATTACGGGGTAAAACAGGATTGAAACTACCAATGATCCTTGTAGTAACCCGAGTTGATTGATTTGGTGTTCAGGTGTCACGTGAGTAAGTAAATAATCACTTACTTCTGTTTGTTTTATGTAGAGCAAAATCGAGTCACGGGGTCAAATCAAACGCACAAACAATATGTAGAAGTCAATTAGAAGCACTGTCCCCGGAACGGTCATCCAACTATCCACTCACACAAACCAACCGTGTTTGTAAGTTTCGATTATCATCATGGTTTAGTGAAAATCTGTGGACTAGAAAATAACAAGTGTTCAGTCAACGGAACAATTGTGATTCCGGTCCGCAATTCGGTATGGGGAATTCAAACAGCATGCATTATGCGAGTAGCTTTACGGGAGAATATAATAATGATATCAACCGGTGAAACGAAAGAAAAAATGTTATTCTTGTTATACTTATCCTTTGTAGTTGTTTAATCTCTCTCTTTCTATGTATATATAACGATCATGATGTGTTGATTAGTTTTTGAAAAATACTGAATATCTGGTTCTATTAACTTCCAGGGCCTTATTCAGTTTCTGCGTTCTCCGCTCATGCATTGCGTTTCAATAGTCAGTATGCATTCTCAAGTCCGAGCACAAATTGCAGTGAACATCTTCAGACGAGAGTAAATTTCAAGTAAAGTTCTTGAAATTAGGATTATTACAACCGTTGGAATTTTTCCATATAAAATGCAAACAGTACAAATGTGTGAAACAGCTGTTGTGAATAAAGGATTTGTACTATACTAGGGTAAATTTTAGTGTACTGCTAGGCCTCAGTCATCAGAGAGGGCATCTACACAAGGATAAAAATCACACGTGGACGGGAAAACGGCTGTGTTGTGCTATGTGACGACTATTACACGTGACCAATGAGGGATTTGTCGTAACATGTGGACCGACGATTGGGAAACCAGGCATGCGCCAGCTAGGTACACAGGACGTTTGGTAGAACAGGTTTGTCCGCGGTGAACTCCATTGAACTATTTCGCGAACATACATTGAAATGGAACAAATCCCGACAAATATAGTTATAGATTGTCTACTGAGTCACTCATCCACCCTAAACAATCTGATGAACTTAGCTCTCTACAATCTCTCCAAGTTGTGTTGTTTGTGCATAGTACCCCCATAACTGATTTTGATTGTGCCCCATAGCTTCCCGATAACGGTAGTTATTGCCAGCTATCTTCTTATGCATAAACTAATTAAACCGGAACTGAAATCGGATTTTAACAGGACACTTTGTGCTGTTAACTGAGTGATCAACTTGCAGGGTTTTCAGTGTTAACTGTCCTTCTAAACTGTCATGCACTCCGTCACTCTCTCTCTATAGGCTATTCCAAAAAACGTTTGGTATGAGCTGTTCACTTGCTGACTGTTTGTTGCATCAACGGACTGTTCACTGAACTCCTCGGAATTCGAAAATTGCTGAGCGCGTGCAGTATTTCTCCGTTTATGAAGACCCATTTGCCCCATTTATACATGAATTTTTTGCCTAGTTAGTTGAATGTTGATGCCATTTAGATCGCCTATGAACACGTTTTGCAATTTGGCTGGAATTCCGGAGTAACACTTGCAATTGGTTAGTCGAAAACGCTTGAAAAACCCGCTGCAACGGTGCATGAATAAATAAAGCCCATCGTACCTATTTGTCGTCCACTGGTGTTTGTACGTCTCGTATATACGGAACCCAAGTACCGACAATAAGAGTTCATTAATTTGCGTGTATTGTGAGAAAGCAATCATATGCAAAGAAAGTATTCTGGAGCAGTTCAACTCAAACGCGCAACACAAAACCGCACGTAGAAACGTTCGCAAAGCGGTCACCAAATGGATCGGTAAACATGCACCAAACAGCATCACCATCACCCAACCAGTAGACAAGACTAGTTATGGAAGATCAGCAGTAAAGGATAGTCATTTGTTTTTCAGTGAAGTGAAAACCAGTTTCAAGTCAAGTCATCCAATGTGGACAGAATTTTCAGTGAAAAGAATGTTATCGCTTTTGCTTCGGCATTGCACGCTATTAAACATGAACTCTAAGATATGACAAATAGTTACTGCGAACGTGTAAAAAATATAAGGAAAACGTCAACGTGGAAGTTTACATTAGACTGTGTATAAGTTCGTTTGATATTCGCTCCCTAGAAACCAACAAACGTGAAAGGTAAGGTACAATGGAGTTGTGAAAGGCAGTGGTACGAGTATATGAAGGTTTAAATTCATTGTGGGTTACAGAAGATTTGTGTGTAAGGGATGTGAGGCATTGGACAAGATGAAGTCACACAGACGGTCACACGCATTCAGGTGTTGGTTGACAATGGAATCAACCAGCTCCTCATAAGATACAGCTCCATATCTGGAGATGCTTTTCAGAGAGTGTCTAATTAATATGAAATCTTTGGACAGTAGACCGGGAAAGATAACGGGAGAGCAGTAGGTCCAATGGCATAAAATGCATGATAAAATACATTTGGAGGTGATGTACAATTTCACCCTCAGATGTCGAAGGCGTGAAATATAATAGGCCAACTTTCTGACTTTAAGGAATGTTTGTTCTACGTGATAGGACCGTTTGAGGTCAGCAGACACGAAAAATCCAAGATGTTTGAAGTGTTTTCACCTTCCAACTTTTAAGTTATTGATCAAGATATTGGGAACAGATGATCCAGAAAGAGTTGATGGCCTACGGTCAATGGAAAAAAAACTTCAATGCATTTATTGGGGTTTAAAGAAAGGTTAACAGCATTGAAACATTCAGAAATGGAACTTATGGGTTGTTGTTGTGAGATGTACCACCAATTACTATGTCATCGGCAAATTTAAAAGTGNTGGGGTGACTGGCAAATTTTGGATATAAGAGGAAAACAGAAAAGAGGATAACGTTGCTCCCTGCATTACACCCTGGTTTACAGTAACAGTAGAAGACCTAATACCACTGAGACAAGTGAATTGGCATCGGTCGGTAATAATAATAGTCGTGCATCAAATTTGTGTTTATATTTGTATTTGCATAGACTTTTGCGAGAACAGAATGTTCGCATTTCAGTCAAAAATT
>UZAN01059394.1:0-11345 GCA_900618425.1 Echinostoma caproni
GAGTTGTAGGAAGGATCTTCTCGCTTCATCTACACGGAGTTGGATTTCATCATTATCCTGGCCGTTTGATCTTATCGTAGAGCCAAGATACTTGAAAACTTCGGTTGATTCGACAANTGGTGGACCACTGGTAGTTCACCTAGGGGAGTTGGCCAGGAACCCTGAATCCAAACCAACCAAGGGGACGCGTACGAACTACACACACCTTTCCTGCTGTAGTAGTGGTCACTGGCTCGATTGGGCATAGAGGTGTATTGAGCACCTTGGAAGTTTGACCCTGTCCAAAGGGTGTATGATCGGATGAACTAGACACCGGCCCCCAACGGATTGCGGTTATCACACACCGCCCCGCTGCCTTGCGGGTCAGGCTTTGACTAGCCGAAGGCTCTGGTGGTGGATCGCTCAAGAAAATTCATTTATCTTGGCCTGGACAACCTGGTAGTATTCAGCACACAAGTCAATCATGGAATGTTTTTCTTTTTTATAAAGACTGTTGTATCACGATTTGTTGGGCACACAATCTGTCCTCAGACAAGTTTGAAATATAAATAAAAATAATAAATATCTATCTCATTATTCTGTCCACGTTCCATTTGTACTCTGCTTATTAACCAGTTATTTGAGTTTCATTTAGAAATCATTTGGACATCACACGTAAATATCAAAAAGACGGTGACTGAAAGCTTGTCTGATCTCGCATTGCTTCAGTTTTACTGCAACATCACAATCAAACAAGCTTTCGAACGAAAAACTATGAACGCACGTATCCACAGGGGTGGGGAGGGCTCAATCTCACCTGAGTCATCATCAACATGTAATCTTTGATTGTCAGATAGGCACCTTCGGCTGATGTGAGGAACTGGAGCAAAGAACCTTTGGGCATCAGCTCTAGGATAATCATGATTGGCTGGTCGACTGGTTCCGTGCACACACCCATCAACTGAACCAGACGTGTGTGATATAATCTATGCATAACCTTTGCTTCGGCAATGAATGCTTCCCTATCCACGTTGGCCAGGTGATATTTGACAGCTACTTTCAACTGATCATTCCATGTGCCTTCGTAGACTTCGCCGAATACACCCTGACCAAGCAGTTTACCGCGTACAATTTTGTCTCGATCGACTTCAAAATCGCGGAACTGAAGCGGTGGTTGATATTGACGTGGACAAGGCTTTGTCAAACAACAACACATAGATCCTCGTTTGACTGGAAATTTGAAAAACAAAACAAGGAATAAACAAACATTTCTTATCGTTGTTTCAAACTCTAGGATGGTGATTTCATACAGTAATCATACATAAATATATTTATTTGCTATAGAGATTACTGTACCCTAATTTGATTGACATAGTCTGGACGAAGATATGTGTGAAAAACAAGATAAGAATACGTTGTCATGTCAACAAATCTCTCCTTACTGAATAGACTTACAAGTGGCAAGAAATTTTGATTACTTGTGATGTCACCAAGCAATACCAGCTCACAACAGCTTTTTGTCAAATAAAACTACAGACGGGTACTAAATGGCCCGTTTTGTGCTGCTTTGTTGCTGTGCCCCCTATCACATTCATTACTTTCATGTTTGAGTAATAAAAGTACGGATCCCGAAAATTCACAGTAACCACCCTCCCTCCTCGCACTCGCACGCGCCTATTCCATTTGACTGATTGGTCGTATCACGGTAGACGCATCACGGATGAGGTGTCAACCCGCATACAGTAAAGGCTCGGTTGGCATATGCCAACTTGAGACATCTGTGGCGCAGTCGCGACATCCGGCTGTCTGTGATGGGTCGAGTGTATGCCGCGACAGTTCGGCCAGTTCCGCTATACGGCGCAGAAACGTGGCCATTAAGGAAGCAGGACAAAGATAGATTGTCGGTGTTTGAACACCGCGGTCTACGCAGCATTGCACGAATCTGGTGGGTAGCCGGCCGAGCAATCCTAAGGTTAGGCGCAGAGTTTTGGTTAACCGAGATCGCCCATTGGAGCAAATGGTCGACCCCCAAGGATTACGTTGGTTGGGGCATGTGTTACGGATGTCACCAAATAGGGTGCCATGGCGAATGATGTTTGCCGAGGCAGGTAGTGGTTGGAATAAAGCCCAGGGTGGTCAAGCTAAGACCTGGCATGAGGGTATGAAAACCCTAACCAGTAGTTTTGGTCACATAGGTCTCGTTAGGCTCCCTGGATGGGGACCTCGGGATGGCCGTAACCGAGGGTTAGAGACACTGAGTGATACGGCTTTGTCGTAAACAATGGCATTCTTCTGCATTTCTTTGCAACCCTAGGTCACTGAAATTCTCCATTTTCTGTTTGACTATACTTCAACCTTCTTGTCTTTCTCCTATTCCTCATCCAAGTGGGCAGTCAATAGACAGCAATCAAAACCGCCGCACGAAAGTGTATGGTTGCACACACTGAACTAAACTGAACTGATTAATCGCATGTTCAGTGAAACACAGCTCCTCTGACGATCAGCTGTCGTACTCCAGACAAAGGAACGTCTTAACTTCACGATATCTTTCGGACCATTCCTTTGATCAGTTCGTGTATGTGTGCACAAGGGGAACCGGGTTGGGTTCCTGTTTGGTCACCCACTTCCAGTATTAGTTAACTGTATTAACCGGGCTAGCTTGTCGGTTCCTTGAAAATCACCTCGTCTTCCGCGTTGTCTTCAGTGTATAAATGCACAAGCGCGTGTATGGGGATGGAGAGGCAGCGTGTGCGTGTGCGTTTGTGCACATACCCTGGGTCCCAACCAACAAACAATCTATAGTCATAGTCTGCAACTCTGTGGCTATTACTTCTATATGCGGTGGTGAAATTGAGATTGCGCCTTGGGTTCCTTAGGAAGACTAGTTTTGTGTTTCGGAAATACCGATGCATGACATATATATATATATATACATATATATATATATATATGTATATATATATATGACGCTAAAACACTTGAGTTATTTAGGGCAGTAAACGAATAGAATAGTATTTTATTATTCAGTGTATAGTATTTCAATCTTTCCTTATTCCTTGATGACAGAGATCACAAAACAGTAACAACATATTCTCAGTGACTCTCATTGAGTGTCGTATCTGCCAGTGGAACATTCAGCCGCCAACAATGCCAATCACTGGAGCCCCAGTGAAAACATCCGGATATTTAATGGAAGCAAAATCGGAACGCTATTTCGTAATCTTTTCCGTCAGGATGTAGCTTGAAAATCTTGCCAATTCTTCCAATTTATCCAAAGTCTGTAAACAAAGCATAGTAATTTAGCATTTGACCAATCACTTGTAAAACCTGACCCAAACACATCAGATTTAGCAGTTAAATGACCTTACATAACTACGTCACCTGACCTCATCGGTACGCACGCGATGATCCATCCATATGCGGACGATGCAACGCAGACGACGGATGACGGAAACAGATAGATGATCATCACCATATGCTCGTAGAAGTCCGGGTTCGCATCCATAGAACAGTATGTTCTTATGACGTAAGGATTTCGCAGGCACCAAACTAGCACACCAGCAAATGCCAATGTTGGTTGGATTGTGCACTAGGCGATTTCCTCACCCACCGCTCCGACAGCAACCCATGAGGTAGACAAAGCTTTTGATCACTTTCACAGCGTCAGTAATCAAGGCAAGTGCAAGAAGGTGGTTCTGCCAATCATGCCAATCATGGGTCCGGAGTTCAAACCCAGGACGGGAAGGTGGATATGCACTACTAATGAGCTCTAATAAGAGCGAAACTTGAGTCTAGTGCCTGCGTGTGTATGGTTGAATCAATGAAGTGAGGATTGTGAGTGAAAGTGAAGTCCGAAGGATGGTCAGATCAAATCAATCAATATCAATTATCCCACACCACTACTCACAACCAACTGTGAGTTAAATGCGAACATTCAAATCAATCAACATGCTGCAGAAACTTGCAATTTAAAGATATTGAGAATATCACACAAAAATCCTCAACTGTATAGCCAAGATATTTTAACCGAGTAAGACAACATCATTCGCATATAGCAATTCTGAAAATCCCTTCAGAAAAAAAAGATGTAAGATAGCGTTATCTACGTAAAATAGCGGAAAATTTAGAGAGCAAAGTAGCGATAAGGCAACCCAGTTGCACTCTACTAATGACCGGATGATAGCCCATTAGTAGTCCTATTAGTTCGCAAGGTTCAGTCGTAAACTGCTCTTGGGAATATGAACATGTATATTTAAGATATCCTGCATCTCGGCAGCAAACAGTTTCGCAGAGGCAGGCGATCGATACAGTTCACAACCCATCTGATGTGTGAAAGCACATAAATGGCTAGGCACCTAGATGCGTGGGAATGTTCCAACACTGGATGGAGAATGAACATTTTATTTGTGCAACCAAGAGATGTGAACGGAACCGGTATGTTCGTCGTAGATTTGCACATCGTGCATCGGAGTCAACCAGCGTAATAAATCAGAAGCCAACAGTTTTCTTCCAACCAGAATCTGAATTACGCTCCTGCAACTGACAGTGTGATAGCTCTACTAGTAAAAGTTGCAACAAACAACACTGCCTATGTATGAAGCATCAGTTCTGGCCAGTCGAATTTAGAAAAGCGCTCTGGTCAGCTTTTTTGAGGTAATTGTTCCATCAACTTTAAAAATGGTCGGCGGATTCGAACTTCCATTTTTGTGGGCGTTTCCATGGACTGGAACCTGAGGATACTTTCAGGTGGATTAATTGGAGTAACCACTGGGGAACGCTGCGATGTGAGGTGCTCTTCTAGTCAGCGTTCCAAACATCAGTGAAAATTATGTGTTGACTTATTTTCTACGATGCACACCGTTTCCGTTACCGCAGTGTCTTTTGGGTACAGTAGCATGGATGAGTTGGAAAAACCCCGCGGATGTTCTCCGCCATTGCAACTGATTCCGTCTCCTTTGTAAGGTTTCCAATAGTTTTCCCTAAGATCGTTTCGAGTTCGCACCGTAAATAGAGGCTCTGCTCTTTGTACTCGATGTCAAGAGATCAACAAATAATCAGGCTGTGAAAGTTTCCAACCGAGTCGTAACCCCGGAGGCTATTTCTCACATGAACGTGGTGCGATGCCCGCAACAAGCTCACAAGGATGGGTTGTGCTATATTGTATAAATGGAACATTAAAAGCGGTCTAATCAGCATCCCGGTGGCCCACAAGGGTACTATGCTTGCGTTCTATCAGTGAGATCCCGGTGGGGTTAGTGGATTCGCACTGTTGATGAGACTGAGCTAGGTCGAAGCAGCTTTACAGTGCTCCCTAGCTTTCAGATCAAGCTTCATTTGCTCGATACACGGAGAATTCTCTTTGTGAAATCTGAGAGAAGTAGGAAAAACCTAAAATCTTACAGCTTATTGAGTTAGGCCATAATTGTGCTAATCCGATAAGTGTATTGAGTCTTAGATGGTGGCCTATTATTGTAGTTTGTTCTGGCTAGGTTACTATGCGCCTAAATCTATCTGAGATTCGACCGGCACAGCTAGGCTGGAGAGGCTTTTGTGCAGCCACGAATTAGCACAGATGGCTTGGCGCAAACCAATGCATGACTATAGTTCAAGCAAGCAAGTGAGTACGAATAGTAGTGTTTTACACGCACTCATTACCCAGATCCGTTTTCACCGAGCTCAGATATCGGTGAGTAAGGAATCACTTCGAGTGTCTGATATTCGTGCTAAAGCGGAACAAGCTATTTACTGAGCACAGACTAAGAATTCTATCCCTACTATCGGAAAGATAATTATCACGAACGTGATGACTCCACCGGACGACAAACGACTAACGCAAGCGTTTCCGTCCCCGATCTTGATCACCATTTCTGTCTTAGACACTTTAAGAACACATTCATGCTACCTGCCTTCGACTGCATTCAGAGCGTATGCACAATCCACGAATAAGCACTTTTTTCTGGCACACTTTACATAAACTTCGGAATCTTACTGTGCATAGAGTACCATCTGCCCTGAGATTGAAGGCAATACCTGCTTGAACGGATGCTAACGCATCAGAGTACAGAAAAACGAAAATGAAATGCTTCTCTGGGGTTTGGGACAGATGCTAATTAGATTACTGAGGTCAAATCCGGAACGTACGTTTCTGAGAGACAGCACACATAAACCTCTGCCCTTTAAAGTGTGGGAACATGACGTATATGTCATTCTACACACGTACAGTAAGAAAGCCCAGGCTGAACGAAATGCGAAATTTGAGTTCTAGGTGACAGGGTGAAGCTAATGGCTTCCCCATGCACATACAACAATTGAAGCGTCCCAGATAGGAGAATTGACGAAATAAATTTAATATTGACTGTGGTTGTGGTCTGCCTGATCAATACGGTCCGATGCAGACTGAGAACCAAACGATGCGAGCTCTACAGACACGTCAAAGACAGTGTTGGTTAGCAAATAAGAACGCCGGCGCTTTACATCTACTGAGGATATTGAATTTGGCTGGCTCAAACACAAAATTCGCTTTAAAGGAAGAGGTTAATAGCCAGGGTAGTGAAAGGGGGGTGATTTTCTAGACCTCTGGTTAAAGCGTTACAAACATGTTCGCCCTCACAAAACCGAATGGGAGTAGACACTGCCATCACTTCAAAGGTTCCATGCCATTCAAACGAAATCTGATTCTATTTCGCAAACAGGGCGGTCAAAATATGTGCTGATGACACCATTACATTACATTACATCTAGACAGATGCTGTGTTTGTAGCTCAAAGACAATATTCATGCTTTTGCAGTCCCACTTTAAGTGTATCGATTTTTGTGTTCCTACCGAGCAAAAGTGCGGGAACACTTCTGAGCCCGACTGAACGCTGGTGAAATTTAAAGTATCACACATGCGAGTTTCGCAACTTGCGGAATCAGTTCCCATTGTGGCTATCACATTCGCAATCACCGATCTGAGAAGACACCGTCAGTGTGGCTTAAATTCGGTTAGACAGACTCCCCCCAGCCACCGTTGAGCGCCCAAAAACATTGTGTGAAATCACTTAATCTCCTGTGACCCTCCGTCTGACACTTCCTTTGGAGCACCAAGCATTATAACAAAAAGAGACTAGCAAGATCACCAACATTCGGTTAGTGGATTCTAGGATGAAAACACGAACAAACATCCGTCTTGGACCGTTGAAAGGTTCTTTTTCTAAACAAAGTGATCCGCTGTAAAATGTAACGCTTAGTGCAGGAAATGCTACCATTCTCATTCGTCTTTTTCGCAACATTTCAGTTAGTAACTCACCCAGATTGATTAATATGATCATTCCCTGCCATCCCAAAGAATATACATTGAAATGAATGATACAAAAATGGTAACTAGACTTAAAGCACCAATCTTTTAGCGATAGAGTGTGTACACCATTCGGAACGCTCCCGCATCCCACGCTGTTTCAGTACATACCGTTGAATTTTTCAAGCTAAATTCTGACGAAACGTTGATGTGTCATTACCGGTCGGAGCACGTAAGACAATGGAATACGATTACACCATGTGATCTTTGCATGTCACCAGCACTTCTCATTTGCCACCGTGATCAGACACAAATGTGAAATATCCTATGAGTGATGTATGGTGCATGAATTGTTAGTTAACCGCATCTTGCTACTACACAATCTCACGCTAACCGACTCACCCAGATTAACCAACTGTTTATCATTATGACGATAGAATCCATCGCTGCATAGAGAAACTAAACAGATTACAGTTTTAACCTTCCTAAATTGATTTATGTAAATCAAATTTGCTTCTGACGATGTGAAATGTTATTAAACCCACTCAGAGTGCTATCGTTCAGGTGCATTGCATAACTTGCCATGGATGTTCAATTAGTAGGTGCTCCTTCGGATGTCATAGGCAATATACAATGTTGAACCACATTCGCATCGTACAATTCACTCCAATTTAAACAACCACTAACCGTGCACTTTCGACCGGTCATTTNTTTTGGTAGCCCATGGTGATGATGATCGGTTAGTAGAAAGATTGGAAGCTTGAGAGCAATGTGAAGATGGCAATGAAGTATCCATGTAGGCTAGGGTTGCACGGACCATGTGTCGAGGCACAAACGTCAGTTTACAGCACTCAAGCACATCACTTTTTGTCTCTGATCATCGATTACATCGATTCTCAGGTCTCCATCCCCAGCCAAACATGACCCGTATGACAGAGTTTCCTGTTCAAGGTTTTCATAACCCTATATCNTGGGCTTTCTTCCAGCCACTAACTGCCCCAGTAAAAATAGCGCACCGTGGCCATCTATTTTGTGACATGCGTTACACATGGTCCAAGCAAAGTAATCTATGAAGCCGAGCACATGCTCCGGTGAGTGACGTCGGTTACTTAAAACTCTGTACCCAACCTCAACATTGCCTGACAGAGTTGCCCCACCAGACTCAAACAATACAACGCAGACAACGGTGTTCAAATAACGACAGTCTATCTTTATCCTGTTTCTGTAACGACCAAGTCACTGCACGGTATAGCAGTATTGGTCCAACTACCGCAGTACACATTTGACCGTTCACAGACAGCTAGATTTTGCGATGGAACCAAAGCGAATGCCAGCCTAACCTTCGGTATGAGCCCCAGATGAAATGTAAAGCTTGTAACATTTTTCTTCTTTCTCTGTTGCTTCCTCAGTTGAGGTAAAGTCGGCAGCTGGTTCAACCCAGTCCTGTACCATCCTGCTCGGTGTGTGTGTGTGTGTGTGTGTGCAAAACCTATAGCTATAATAAAACACAGACTGTCCGGAAAAGTATGCAACCTAACTGGATCTTTACCTAGCAGCCAACTGTCGTCTGCATACTCCTGATCAAACATCCAACTATCTTTGAGTAAATCAATGCCGCTATCCTCACATGAGGACAGGGCTGAATCCGTGATCAAATTAATGACAATGTTGAATATTAAAGGAGAGAGAGGAGCGTCGACAAACACTGCTTACTTTGGTAAACTAGGGAGAAACAAATTTGAAAAAGGAGTTTGCAATTCTAACCTCCATTGACGCTAGTTCAACTATGCCCAAAAATGTTCTGCGAAGCGTTCAAGACTTTGGTGCTGAATCGGAATCAGTGTGCCATCGAACTCCTTTATTCTCTCTCTCTCTCTCACACACACCTACATTCATTGGGCATGTTCTTCAAAAGACACAGAAAGTATTGTGGCTGCGATCAACAGTAGTTGCCTTGTAAATCTCTCTGCATTTCGCTACCCATTCTTTATCACTGGCATTCATCATATTGTTCCTTTTAATGGAATCGCGCATTGCGTCATGTTTGGTGTGTATATAAGAATGGTTATCTGAAAGTCCAGCAAGGCAGCTGAGATCAATAAAAAATCCATAGTTCGTGTTTTCATCGAATAACATAAACCACCAATTTGCTGGCTCACATTTGGATAGCTTTCCTGAATAACGTTCAGTGTTCATTGAATTTCGCGGTGAGTGGCGATAAGAGAGACGCGGTAAGAGAGCTCCGCTTTGCAGGCCGATTTTCGGCAGTCATTTAAATTTTATTGTGAACATTTAATTCCGATTCTTTTGTTGGAGTCGTTTACTAGGGTTTTGAAAATTTGTCTCCTGATATAACATGATCCGATTCCACGAGTAAGAACCAGTGAAAGAAGCGGTCCTAAATGGATCCTCACCAGCGGTAGCTGACCGCAATGTGGTTGATTGGAGTCCATCACTGTGAAGCCCTGAGGGGTTTCATCTAAGGCGATATTGTTACTTGTGGGAAAAGCTGGTACGCAGTAGAAACAGTCCGTGGTCCACCAAGAGTTGAATTTGGCAATCTCCGTCATCCGTCCTGATAACTGGGATTGCATGCGAGCCGTCCATACATCTCTATGATCCCTATAGGGATTCAACTTGGGCGTTCAAGTTGCCGACTAACACTACTACTAGTATATCCATTGATTCAACTGTTTACAGTAATCCGGAAAGTATCGTAATTATTCCCCATTTCGAACGCTTTGAAATCAGTCGGCACACATACGGCAGACATGATTAATAGGCACCGGCGCTTCGTTCTGTTGCCGTTGACTCGTTCTGAACCATCGAGAAGTACAATGGACAGTCGCCTGCTGACTGAAATCCAGTCAGGAAGCGAGAGCTCAACCTTGTCACTTAGTGCAATCCTGACACCAGCGAAAACGCGAGCACCAGATGCAAAATCTCCTGACACACCGAGAATGAGTTGTCATGATACAGTTGGATCTGGAGAATAAAAATAACAAAGGTCCATGGTTTGTTTGTGAGCGGAATACTGCCAGGTTGCCCAGGCCAAGACAGGGGAATTTTCTTAAGGAATCCGTAACCCCCTCCTTCGGCTAGCCCAATCCTCGCCCGCAAGGCAGCGGATCAGTGTGTAAAAACCGCAGTCCATCGAACGGGGGTCAGAAACCCAGCCAACTGAGCCGGTAACCACTGCAACGAGCAGGACAATTAGCGCGTGTAGTAGTTCGTACGCATCTTCTTAGTCAGTTTAAAATCAGGGTTTTTAGCTAACTCCCATAGGTGTACTTATTCTATTAGGATCTTTCGTGTGTATTTTGGAGACAAAGCGCACATCTTAATGGAAAAGTTCAAGGGTTCCAGTCAAAGCGGCTTTTTGGTTGATCTAATCGAGTTTAAGGACATTCAACGATGCCAAATGAATAGAAAATGTTGGTTTCATTGATCCAACAACCTCTGGCTGAGTGGTTAAATACAGAGTGAAAATATCATGAGTGACAGAAACAGAGAATATCTGGTAAGATTTGGAAATAAGAAAAAGAACTAGACAGATGAGAAGGAGGGATTTCCAAACTGATGTCTGAGTCGGCAGTAGTATTTCACTTGTATGGTAAAATTAAATCTGAAATAATTTACCAGTTACCGGCAATGTTTCCGGGATTGATTATTACATTCAATCTGGCAACGACTATTCGTGACTCAATTTCGTCACACGGGCTAGAATAGAATCATTGTAATGATTCTTTTCACACTCAGTTGTCTCATATCCGCTCCTTGAGCTGCAGATTAGATTCACATTGCATAAATCATGGAGATTACTCACTAGGTCATTAAGGCATTAGATTGATTCGACTCACAATGAATCATGTCAACATTTGTGTCTGACTGATTGATGGATTCACCTTGATGTTGGTCCCATTCTCACCTGACCTACCGGGATCAATAAACACCGGTCAAGGACATAACTTTCTCTGGCGGAGCGAACAGTTAGACACCGAAACCTTCATATCCATTCCAGAACCCACTATAGAAGTAACTAATTTGTTAACAGATAAACTATTTGACTTTGACTGGACGGGGTTCTAAT
>UZAN01059395.1:0-11345 GCA_900618425.1 Echinostoma caproni
AACCTGGCCCTCAACTCCAACCTGGAGTGCTCTCTTTGCAGCTGAAGGCTATGACCTCCTGTGCTGGGCAGGAACGAAGAGGCTGCTTAGTTCTATGCCATACAACCTCTTAACTATCTTGAAGTCTTCTATTAAGTCGTCTTTGAGCCTTCGGCGTGAAAGTGAGAAAAGAATCAGATCCTGTAGACGATGTGAGTAACTCTTTCCTATCTGACGTTTGTTGTACCCTCTCCAAACACTTCATATCTTTGCGATAGTATGGGGTTCAAGCTTGCACGCAGTATTCCAGCAGTGGACGCACCATTGTCTTCTGGTTTCCGTAGCCTGAAGAGTACACCTCTTGCTTTGTTTTCAGTCCCCTGGCATTAACTTGTAAGCCGGAAGTCCTTTGTGACAATTATTCCTAGATCCTTTACCTCCGTCGTGCTTCGTAGTGCTGCGTCTACGGTTGAGTCTACATTGGTAGTCAGTAGCTGACACTTGGCAAGATTCAGGGGTCAATCCCATCGAGCCGACCGGATGCGAACTGGATCTAGGTCCTGGGTTAAGTTCTCACTCGCTATCTTCATATCGTCCGCAAAGATGAAGCGGGGGTTGTGCAATTCTAGCTTGAGATTGTTATGCCTTAGGTCTTGTTCCCTCTGGCTTTCGACGACGCAGAAGGGTTCTGTGGTGCCTTTTATGACGACATTCCTGTGTTTGCCGAGGGCAATTTCATTGCTGGCCTCCAGTCTTCGCATGTTTCTGGTCAGCTGACTCAACTCCTGTTGTAGCTCCACCAGCTTCCCTTTCTGCTTCATTGCTCGAACTACTAAGACTTCGATATCCTTCTGAAGCTTATTTGGAGCGTCTCTACTATGAGACCGCTCTATCATCTGCAGTGTAATCCCTGCGCCGTTTCAGTGTGACAGTCCTCGCGGCTGACTTCAAAGAATCAGAAGCTATCCGCTGGGTCCCCTGCAATAATGCGGTCTCTCTACACGTCCTAACATAGACAGCGCATACCCACGTCAGGAATTGTTTAGTATAGAGCCCGTATGCCCTTTTAGCTAAGGTACTACACTGCTGGTGGTACCAACTACTGAAAACATCGCAGCAAATGCCGTCGAGCACCTGATTGCAATCTTTGATCCCACATGGGAATTGTTTCGGTCTAGGAGTAAGGGTATTTACCCTCCCTCTTGTTTGATGCACTTACCAACCATTTGGCTAAATATTATGAGATCACGTTGCGAGAAAACTATGCAGCCTAGTAATCCTACGGTTATTAAATCTATAACACAATGATATCCTATGAAAATAATACCAATATAACAATATGTATGCTAGAAGAACTAATATGAACACTAATTTAACCATAACAAAGACAAGCTTATCAGTCGTCTGTTCTTGCTTTTATCCCGTATTAACTAAGCACACCAATAAAATATCAATCTTAGTTTTATTTTGTTAATACAGCTTGAACTTATAGACAAGAAACACGACTCCAATGTACTTTCCGTACACGGTTCACCGAATTCGATCTACTTCATCCTTACGAATAGCAGTATACCGCACTGACGCTATTTCTACTCCGTTTCTCAGACATTCACGGGGATTCATGGGGAATGACGGGCTTGGGAACCGAAGTTTTTGAGCTACTCGGGTTCCAATGGTAGGTTTATTGCTTGGTGACGGACGGAGGTCCTCGGAGTAGTTGTCTGTTACTCGGTATCCGATTGTGTCTGAAACAAGAGACAGTTGAGACTGCTAATGTTCAACTGGGTCTCCACCCTCAACTTTCCAGAATTGCATCCGCCGCTTACTTGGTATTGGACCAACAGGTTGCCCAGGGCTACATGACTCGGCCGCTCCGACCAGGATTTTACTGTGTACATGGAAGCACTATGTGAGGGGATGTCCGGGTGCATGAGTGCTGTTTTCAATTAGGGAGGCAGTACTGTAACAACCAAAACGCGATTGTCCTGGCGCGAGCGAAACGGAAAAGACCTTGTCTGTACGCGTTCAATCAAATGACCCTTCACTCGTTCTGGATAGCGATAAACAAATCTCAAAGCAACGCGTAGCCCAAATGATCAAGAACCAAGTCGATTCGAAAGTAATCTATGGTACTACTTTTGCATTAATCACAAATACATAAGGCAGTCATATCTCTGATAGTGAGCCTGATTCACTGTCCAGCCAAAATGTTACAAATATTCACAAAAAATATCTGCGGTAGTAAGAAGTAAATAAGAAATTGAGTGATTTGAATTACCTTTCAGATAATTCTGGATCAATGGAAAAACTGTGCTCGCTTCAACAGATCAAGCAAAATAATCTTGAGCGTTTACAGTCAAAAGGGGTTCAAAACACCGAAGTCAACGATTAATCCAACGAAGAGCGTCCAATCGAAACTTTGGTAGCAGTAAAACAAGAAAAAACACTGAATCCCAATGACATATAGGAGCAAAGCACTCGAAGTGTGTCTAATAGATATGCTTGACCGTAAAGAAGGTGAAATAGAAGGTTCAGAAGAGAAAATTCACTGAGGTAAAACCACCGTCGGAAAGAATGCACGATAGAATGGCGAAGAAAGATAAGGAAATGCAAGGTAATTGAGAGGAATTTTCAGTCCTTTTGAGTGTTATGATTAGAGGAAAGAGGGTCAAAGAACCACTTTATTCCATCATATGCGAGACGATCGTTGATCGTGTGTCCATCCAAGCGTTTACTTGTATCCTTTAGTTCTGATACGGCACCCACGAAATTTGATCCGTTATCACTATAACTCTCTGAAGGTCTTCCTCGTCTACAAATGAATCTCAATAGACACAGGATGAACGGATCTGTATTGAGACTGCTCGCTATCTCTAAATGCACGGCTCGGGTCTGTAAACACGTAAACACGCAGCCATATTTCTTTTCTGAACCACAACCCTTGCGAACAAACAGAGGTCCAAAATAACTAACTCCTACTGAGTTAAACCAGCACCAACTCTTTTGGACCCTACATAGCGGTAGGGTAGCCATCTTCTGCGGACCTGCGGAAGCTACTATTTTGCGACATACTATGCATTGACCTATTACTCGCTTCACTGCACTGATTCCCTTGACAATCGAATATTTTTCACGGATCGCTGACAAAACGTGTGACGTACCACTATGTCCTTCTCTGCTATGATGGTGGTGGATAATAAGATCAGTCACATGATGTCCATTGGGTAGGATCACCGGATGCTTGAAATGGGATGAGTAGTTCGCGTAACTAAGTCACCCACCGACACATAGCAAGTCACCTATCGTAACTGGACAAAGCTTCCTCAAAGAATGCACCATGTCTCCGTTTCGTGCTTCTTGAATTTTTGACTGTAATGTTGATTCACCGAATGTTTCGTTCTGCACCAATTTTAAGAATCTTCCTTAGAGCTGCGTCGATTTCTTTAATCGTATGGATTTCTAAGCTCAAGGTACTTTCGTTTCTCGACAAGTCCATAATTCTAATGTGGGAGATGAAATGAATAATCCATGCAACTGACTTTAAAAATTTGACCATTGAGAGTAACGACGCAGAAGCTGTTCTGGTTTTATCGACAAAATAGCTGTGTTCACGCGTGCTACAATCTTCTTCATATCCACCCCATCCGGTGAGGATGATAATGGAGATAATGCCTGTGGAATACAGCTCTGTAAGAACATCGGCCCCTCTAACCATGTGTGTAGTTCTCTTTTGTTTGATATACCTCTCGAAATAAGGTCAGCAATTTTTTGTTCGGACCGGATGTGACGCCAATGGGACACCGTGGAGTACTGATGGATGATTGCTAACCGATTGACAACGAATGTACTAAAAGATATTGAAGTATTTTCTGTATAATATTTAACAATCATTGAATCCGTCCAGTACCACACCTCGCTGAATACCTCCGATAGAGGGCTTTTCATCAACTCTCCTATATTGATTCCGAGGACTACCGCAGACAGTTCCAGTCACGGTATGGTAACGGGCTTGATAGGTGTCACTCGAGAATTACTGAAAAGCAAAACGTAGTAAACCGGTTCTCTTGCTGGAATGCACCCCGCGTAGGCGACGGCCCCATAGCCTCTCTCGGATGCATCACCGAAAACATGCAACTCTGTTCTCGCTCCTTCTCCCCAATCTTCGTTTCTAATACTTTTTGGAAACTTAATCAGTTGGAGACACCTTAAAAAGCGTACCCAGCTTTCCCAAATACTGGCATCTACAGAAATGAGAGGTTGCTCCCAACGCATTTTGGATTTACACAAGGTATGCGGCAACTGATTTGCTGGGAGGCATGAAGGGGCTTCCAAACCTAGCGGGTCGAACTAAGAACTGACGCAAGATAATATAAATTTCATTTCTTCCTGAATCGGTTGACGGGATAATTCGCTATTTCGACGGCTGTTGCTCTTTGGATCTGGTGAGCACCCTTCTTTTTT
This sequence comes from Echinostoma caproni, assembly GCA_900618425.1. NCBI lineage: Eukaryota > Metazoa > Platyhelminthes > Trematoda > Plagiorchiida > Echinostomatidae > Echinostoma > Echinostoma caproni. Next base: position 4,441 of record UZAN01059395.1, read on the forward strand.
CTTCTTCTTCTTATTTCCGCGTTCAAACACCATGCGGCGTTGGGACCCGACCCGAGTTCATCCTATCACCAGTCGCCCAATTTTGGGTGTTCTTCGCATTTTTGTCCAGCCGGTGGGTTTTCCATCGTTATAGGTTTTTTTTCCTCTGGGCCACGAGGAATAAAAATCCCGCTGCCTTGCTTGGATGAGAGTTATGTCTAATGATGGATGGGTGTACGATCACTTGGGTGAGTAGAACTTCGTGATACATACCGAGTGACCAGCCGTCAGGTCTCCGGCCTTATTCGCAGAATGCAGCTCTGGCATCAGCAAGAACAGAGTAAAGATAAAATTTGGGGGTCACACATCCACATCACCTCATCCGCAAACATACATAATGTACGACAATCAAAGGCCGGTGCTCAGATGCCCCAGGTTGGGGTCGCTCCGCTTGCCGGTAACCGTATGTCGAACGGAGTGCTAGGGTACTGTTCGGCTGTGTTGATCAAGTAGCTTTTTGAACGATTGTTTACTTTTAGCCTGGACAGCTGTCGTTGGCAGTAAGTTCCAAGGGCGACATACACAAACCGAGAAACAGTGGTCCCGGGCTCTCAGTCTGGGACGCTGCCTCTCCAGTTTCATGAAGTGGCCACGCAGTGCTGACGGAGGGGCCATCGTGAATAGATGCCTGTTAGGGTGCCCCTGAACGCTGAGTGTGTTCTTCAGGAGAATCAGGTCGCCCCTTTCCCTCCTAAACTCCATACTGTACAAGTTGAGAAAACAGAGTCTGTTCGGGTAGGGTGTGCGTGACAAGCCCTGTGCTCGTTTGGTGGCTTTGCGCTGTGTACTCTCAATGGCGTTAACATCCCTCCTAAGCAGCGGTGGGCACGCCGGGGTGTCGATCTCTAGATATGGCCTAATGAGCGTAGCAAACATCTTGGGGAAAGACTCCAGTGTGAATTTCCCCAGAAGTTGACTGAGTTGGTTGAGTTTGAACATTGCCTTCCGGGCCAGTGTGTTGCAGTTAGTTTGCTGGAACAGATCATCGGTGACGACTGTGCTCAGGTCGCTTCTGTGCCTGACTCTCTGCAATGTTCTATTTATCAGCAAGTAGTCGTTTGAACGATGCCTTACAATGTGCATAACCTTGCATTTGTCAAGGTTGAACGGCTACCCATTTGCGACCGACCAGGTAAAAGCCTGTCTAGGTCCTCATACGGGGTGCACTTATCTACTGGACTTCAAATCTCCCGGCAGATCTTAGCACCGTTTGCAAACATTAGTAGTTCTGATTCTATGCATACAGGGAGATCGTTCACAAACATTGTGAACAGTCTGGGGCCTAAGATAGAGCTCTGGGGTACCCCAATGGATGCTCCAAACTTGTCTGAGAGAACGCCGTTCACTCGAAACTGAAAGGCTCGATCGCACAGATAGTCTGAGACCGAAGCTATCAGGGTTTCGGGGAATCCCAGATTTACCGGCTTCTCTACTAGCGGAGAGTGACGAACTCTCCCCCTATCAGCAGCACATGTATACCACTCCATTTTCTCACGAAACCCGTGCTGAGCATCTTACAAGCAACGATCTCTTTCGACAAACTCATTGATTCTGTCGTCAATGAGTCCCGTCATTACCTTTGAAACCACCGGGAGCAGGGCTACTGCACGGTAACTTTTCGGTAAGGTTTGGTCTCCTGATTTGGATATAGGAGAGACCACGCATGTATTCCACTCGTCCGGGAGCACGCCAAATCTCATAGTGTGGTTGAACAGTCTGCTTAAGGGTAGTGCTAACTGCTCTGAACACTGCTTCAGTGGTATGGGTGGTATCTAATCAAGTCCCGGTTACCTTTCAGCTGCGAGACTTGCCATTTTTAGTTATACCTGTGCAAGGGAAAACGACACAAGTTCCATGAACCTGCTGGGTATGGAGTCTACTGCGGGAAGACCGCTTCCGTCTGTCCGACTAACAAGTTATGGGTTGAATACTGTGGATTAGTACTCAGCCAGGGTGTTATCTGCAGCCTTGGTGCCATCCGTAAGGGATCCATCCGCATGAAGGATGTCTGTGATCTCAGGTTTCAGCTGGGTCACCAAGGAGATACCTCTATAGAAATCCCCTATAGAAATGTTTGGGTCCAAATGCCCCGATTTGGGAACTGTCTCTAGTACTCTGTGGTATCTCGCTTTCTTTGCAGATAACATTGATTACGTAGTTCAACATACACCTCGATGTCATGAGAGGTGATCGACAATGTGGGGTTTGTTGGTAAGAACCAAATATGATGCCGAGGGTCTCGAGCTCCCTCTCCACCGGGTTACTTGCCGGACGTGCTTGTGCCACCTTAGATCTACCACCGTGTCAAATAATTTTGATGTTATGGACCCAAGTCCCGCTTGGTAGGCCAACGTACTAAAGCAGATCTCAAGTAAATTGAAATCACCCATTATCAAAACGCGGTGATATTTCAACCTCATGACGTGCTTTCGTGTGCCGGCAATGGCAGAGTTCGTCGACTGTGAGCAATTTGTTGGCCTATAGAGAACGCCTACCAGGTATCGTCTTTTGTCGTTCAATTTTAACGTTGCCTAGACGCTCTCCGGAAACCGTTCTAATGCAGGATCCATGATCCTCATACACTTTAGCTTCCTGCTGATGTAAAGGGCACACCCTCCACCTATGCCGTCTGTTCTATTCTGTCGCATGATGTTTAGCTCACGGATTTCCAGTTCAGCACCCGATATCCCAGAGTGAGCCCATGTCTCCGTTATACCGATCAGTAGTGGTCAGTGTTGGCCCACTTGGATACGGAGCTCACACAGTTTGTTTAATAGGCTTTGTCTGTTGGTGTACACACAGCCCCATGACTCGACTAATATGCTGTTGCTTGTCGGGGGCAGATTGTCTATAGACAAGTCGGAGAGGCTGCTCACCGTTGCCGGAGTTTGTGTTGACGTGCATGGCTGTGAAGGGGTTTCCAACTGAGAGCTATTTGCGTAAAGTGTACTAACTTGATTTAGACTTTCAGCTCTGCTTGGGTTGGCAGTGTTGAGTTTTTTCTGGAAATGAGAGCGCTACGGTCAACCGTGCTACCTGACACAGTGGTCCGACAAAGAACTGGCTGTGCGTTGGTGAGTGCACGTATTGTTGGCCAGCGACCCAATGGGCTTTTCTTTTCCATTCGCTAGAGGTTATTACTCATTACGTCACCTCTCACTCTACCTCATCCAACCTTTCTCTACCACACTACCGCAAAATCGTGAGAATGGCTGGGCGTATCTCTACTGGATCACCCTTGAGTCCCAGTGGCAGGTGTGGGAAATGTTCAAAGGCCGTAAAAATGGGATCTCCTGCGACACCTGCGACCGGTTGTTTCATCGTGCTTGCAGTAAGCTTACCCCCATGCTTACCGACTGTACCTAGATAATGCGGAGCTTAATTGGGCTTTTTGAGACTGCTCACAGCTAATTATACATAGCCGCACCTTAGAGAAACAGCAACCTGACGACAATACCACAACTGAAGGCGAGACAGTCATCAAGTTAAGGAAACGTCAACCGACAATTAGCCACGAGTTAGAGGCAGTCAGGGCAAGGTTGGAAGTGCTGGAGGCAAACATGAGGTCAGAAATCCTGAGACTCCAAGCAGACATGAATGCTAGGGTCGCCAGTCTGGCAGATATTAGGAAGAAGATCAGCATGACTTCCCAGATAAAAATATCTGGGCCACAAAATAGGCATAGCAACAGGCAGGCAGCGAAATTTAGCCATCATCTGCAACAGTGTCAGACTGAGAGAAAGGGATCTGAGATATCGTGTCTCCAACCTACTTAGACAGGTGGGAATCCCGGCTCACGCACCAATCAAAAGGCTTGGAAAATAATCTACCACTCAGGCAAGCATAGCTCGTATCCCAAGGCCAGTTCTCATAGAATTTGGTAATCTGAGATTCCGGGATGCCTCAGAGACCGAGGGCCAAGAGTATGCCGGCAAAAAAAAACAATAAACGACAAAAGCGGTGCACTCGGGTGGGTTGCCCGAGTGCGCAACAGACTCCAGTGGCACCAACGCTAGAAGGGNGGTAATCTGAGATTCCGGGATGCCTCAGAGACCGAGGGCCAAGAGTATGCCGGCAAAAAAAACAATAAACGACAAAAGCGGTGCACTCGGGTGGGTTGCCCGAGTGCGCAACAGACTCCAGTGGCACCAACGCTAGAAGGGGGCTTGTGCTGCGGCGTTATTGACATTCTACACAAACGCCTGCAGCTTGGGCAATAAGTGGAGAGAACTAAGGACCGAAGCCGTAGTAACAGACTGTAATGCAATTGCCGAGACATGGATACACAGGGCCATTGCAACGGAGAGCATGCAACTCACCGGGTACTGCCCGCACAGGTCTGACAGGGGAGACGGTAGGCGTGCAGGTGGCGTATTGCTTCTTGTTTCAGACACCCCGGATCAGTCTGATGGCGAGCACATGTCCACGCCAAATATCCAAGGGTGCTCATGCAACGTGCAACTCCCGAACTGTAAAGTGACTGTAGTAGGTATCCACAGGGCACCACTCTCAGATGAGGAGGAGGATGGCTAACTGTGCGAATATCTGACCAGGGTAAACAATCACGGGGAGCAGATGGTCATCCTGGGAGATTTCAGCTCTCCGGAGGTAGACTGGGAAAGCCTATTGATCACTCGACCTGGTTGGGTTGAGATTTAGCGTTAACAAAGATCTCTCTGCTACTGACGGTCTTTTGAGTTGTTTAAAGGTCTCAATCAAGTTACATCTCAGGCGACGATGGTGCAATGAGGATAAGTCAAGGGCCGCCAGCCTTTCTTTGTATGACTTACCCTGCAGTCCACTGATCATCCAGGTGAACCCTCTTTGCACTGCCTAAAGCAGTCATTTATCTCTTACTAGGGAGGGGCGCACGTCTGGACACAGTACTCCAGATGTGGTCGTACAAAAGCCTTATACAATGGCAAGAGTACTTTAACCTTCCTCGGTGATACCCTTCGCCAGAGTTGGAATATGGCTTTGTTGGTCTTCGCAGGGGCTGCCGCGCATTGCACTGAGGGTTTAAAGGATGAGTGAATCTGCGCCCCTAGATCTCTGACCACATCGGTAGATTCTATAGCATCTGTCGATCCAGTGCCTAATTGACGCATCTCAGCTGCCCCTTTGTTCAGCAGCACGTGCCTGCATTTGCTGGTGTTCAGCGGTAGCTCCCATGTGTCCGCCCAGCCATGAATTGCGTTTAGTGCTTTCTACTAGTCCCCCGATGATGGATCCCCTACTACTTTGAGATCGTCCGCGAAGAGGAACCCGGGGCTCTGGAAGACCTTGGTGACGTCATTAACATGCAGCACAAATAGTATGGGACCAAGGACTGAGTCCTGAGGTACCCCACTACAGGCTGCTGCCGTTCCCGAGGTTTACTGTTTCACCCTTGCACAGAAAGTCCTCTCGCGTACGTACGTTTCTATCCACCTCAATACCTGCTGTTCTATTCGCATGGCTTCCAGTTTGCTCAGGAGGAACCTGTGGTTGACCGAGTCGAAGGCTTTCCTGAAACCAAGGTACCAGACTTCGACTCGATCCCCTGCGTCCAATCTTTCTGTTACCTCGTCCAGAAATGATAGTAGATTAGTGAGGTACGACTTTTTGTTGACAGAGCCGTGTTGTTGGCCAGCTATAAGGTGTTTGTCATCCAGCTATCCCTCCAACCTCTCCCTAAGGACATGCTCGAAGGTTTCCAGGACTACCGAAAGGAGGCTTACTGGTTGATAGTTCAACGCAGGCGCCCTTGTCCCGACCTTGTGGATTGCCTTGATTTCTGCCGTGATCCAGTCAGACGGCAGCGTTGCTGAGGCAAGGGGTTGGTTGAAAAGCTAAAGCAGACCACCTGGAATGATGTCAGCAACGGGCCGCAGGATTTCTGGATGCAGCCTATCCGGGCCCGTGGCTTCTCCTGGTCGATATGTTTCAGTTCTGCTTCTACCTTCTTTGCCTTTAAGAAAAACGATGCCATGCGCTGTCCGGGTGGCCCAACAGGAGTTCAGGAAAAGGCTTTCCCAAGTCTTTTATGTGGACTTCCTCAAAGAAGCTGTTCAGAACTTTAGCCTCCTCTTTGCTGGTCGTACCAACGCCTTCTGCATTTACTACGTTTAATACCGCTACCCGAGAGTAGGCCTTTGATTGCACATAGTTGTAGTAGGCTATTGGTCGCTGTTTAGTATTGCGAGCAATCCTACTTTCGTATTCTCTTTGGTAATGTCTCTGTATCCTAAGTGCCCTTTTCTCTCGCTGCCAGATAGTGCAGGTGCTGTCGATGGTCTCTATTGTTAAAGCACACGTAGGCAAACGATACGCTCAAGGTGCAAAAACCTGGACTGAAATTGGCATCAGCGCAAGTCCTGCGACCTGACCTGGCCTCCCCTGCTCCTGTGTCAGGCCCATGCCTACCGCNTAGCTTGTGTCCTAACTACCTTTTTCGCCCATTAATGCGGCCGACCCCCTCTTCTAACCCTTCGTAGGGTAGCAAAACGCCCGTGAGCCGGGTGATGCTGTCCTTGAGTGACTGACACTCCTCTCCACGGGGAAGATGCCGTCTGTTGACCACTGGAGTGCCTCTGCTGCTTGCCTGAGCGCCGGTACATCCAGCTTCCTATAGTCCCACCTGGGCTTGTGTGGAGCCCAGGGAGGGTTTCCCCTGCTGTGCAACCCAGGTACTCCATGATTGCTTCGCCCTAGGGGAGAAGAAAGCCCGAGCTGTTCAACATTACGCGGCATCTTGGCCAGAACTAGGTCCAACTTACTGGGTCATTGCTCCTCCGGTCATCAAGTGGAATGGTTGTCGATCTGCACCAGGGCCAGCACTGTCATCAGCTTCAGTAGTTTTCTACCAAAACCAGCGAAAGTGACGA
>UZAN01059401.1:0-11339 GCA_900618425.1 Echinostoma caproni
AGCGAATAAAGCACCGTGCGGCAGACGACAGCTGGGCATACGCAATACGTGCCCCAGCCAGCGAAGTCTACTAATCTGAATTCGGTGTGCTAGCAGGTTTATCCTTGATAGACTGCCAAACACATGACGACTTACCTCCAGATTACTAAACCGTTCACTCCATCCCACCTGAGCTTAACTGCGTAAACACCGATAATCGAAAACCTCTAGTCGATGGACAGCAGAAAGAATGAGAGCATATCGGGTGTAGCACAGGTTGAACCGATCTGGGGTAGATATTGTCACATCGGTAGGACCCTGATTTAGGCAGGACAAAAGTCACTTGACGGGACCGGGACGACTGTAATTGGGTCAAAAACGATTTGCTAGTTTAGTGGATGAAACAAGAATCAATAATCATTAGGTCTATCCATAATGTGGAGGTCGATTGAGAGGCCGACTAATCGGGTGTCATTCGGTGCGAGTGGGCTGCGGTATGATTTGAACCTTCGTTACGGATACAATCCTGAGTGGTACAGTACGATCTCAGAGAATGAATGATAATAGGTCAAGGCGACGATAAACACTTAAGCTTGTCTGTTTTCTCGTATTGATGAGAGCACCACTGTTTGAAAAAATCGCTGGTTGAACTAAGTGCTAGACGTTTTGATAAGTGGACACAGTTTCGTAGATTGTGGTTTCAAATCCCGGTGCTGCTGTGGACTAACTTTCCCTTCTGTTTAGCCTCATTTAATTTCGTTAAACAGGAAAAGTCCCCGTATATTTGATTCATCGTACACAGACCTCTCTCTGTGCTGATTCAAAGTTAAAAAGCATTTGAAGAGGAAGTAATTATGCATCATGCAGCTTTTCATTTCACGCTTCATTTGCCATATACGCGACGAATTTCTCCTTTGAGATTAGAATACATCGGGTGCATCGTTCTATAAAACAAACTCGGATAATTGTGAAGCGAATTATGCCGTGGTGATTGTCAACAGCCAGTACAGTACACGAGGTGTTGCAGTAACAAATATACCCATACCTATTCGATACAGAAACTTACTCAGGTTTGCGAATGATTCTATGCGGATAGTGATGCATTTCAGATTCCTGGAACTACTACATCAAGTGACTTCACCTATAATCTCCGATTACCTCGGACAACATCATTTTCTTAGTTAAACAGATATATATTTCATGTCAGAATTAGGGGGGCTTTAACCATATTCCGATTTATGGTTGATTAGCGATTATTTGTCAACTTCATTCTTACACGAAAAAGAACGCGACTGCTTGCAGTTCAAGTGAGACTGCCGTTTCGAACTAACACCCCCGTTGTATGCAATACACATATGGGAAATTGGGGCCAGATCATTGTTGGTGCTGTCTCGTACGCGCCCGGCACCCATGCGTGTGCTCGCTTATTTTTCGCCCGAGTGCACAATCCAGTTGGGCAGTTCTCAGGCCATATCAAAGACAGAAAGCGAGAGAAAGAGCCCCTGTAATGTCTGATTGAGATGATCGCCTCCTGGTTGCCCTAACCCCAACAGACATACGTGCCAGCTAACTCCCCCGCCAACACATTTCCGTATAACGTATGCACGTGCGCGCCACTGGACCGGAGCAATTAGTCCACATTTCCGCTTGGACGGGAACAGGTTTTTTGTGTTGCCCAAGCGAGCGAGCGGTCGAACGCACTCGCATCACACACACATGCGCACACAGATGGAGAAAGCGCGTGCGGACAGTCGCATAATGCGTAACCTGATACAACAAAACAGGGAGTAGCGTGTGACTTGAGGACAGTTAAACAGTGATCGACCACAGATCCCACCCAGGCAGTGGGGTGGGGCGAGAAGCGAAGAATAAGTTGGCTGAATAGTTTAGGTCGAGCGGAATTACGAATAGCCCATGCGATGTGTATGTGGCGTGATTTGCTCAACTGATTTCTTCCACTCAATCTCTGTTTCCCACCACCAGGTGAGAAATCGACGGATTGTGTTGTGTGATCGTTTCTGCTCGAAAAATAGAGTCACTTTGAGGTTAAATCAAGAACGAGAAGATGAAGAATCAGTACAAAAAAACACCATCACCACCACCATCCACTTTGTCGAAATGGGACTACTATTTCAATCCCTTGAGGTTATACGATCCTATGTGGGTTAGACAACAGACAGGCTGTTATCTTTGTCTCCTTCGTACTGTGGGCAACTTTTTGCTCTTTTTGTTGCGATGACGAGCAGAGAGAGAGAGAAGACGGTGCGTTTTTGTCCAGCCTCTACTACTACTACTACCACCAGGCACATCACTCCCCCGTGGTTTATCATAAACGAATGAGCTGACGCACACACACACACACACACACACACACACACGCATACACACAATCATCGGGACCGATGGAGAGAGAATGAGTGGTTAATGATGCTCAATCGAAAGACAGCTAAGAATGCGGATGTTTTTTTCAATGGTGAATGGAATGAGATGAAAAAAAATAATAATAATAGTAATAACGGAATGTGAACAATACTGACCGGGATGTAAACAGATATCCGAGTGGGGAAAACGCACACATACAACAACACATGGACATGTATAGTCATGCGCGCGCACACACTTCAGAGAGCAATTAGGTCGATAGCGGACAGATGTCGGGGTCATTTGTGATACGTCAACAGCCAGACGGACGGAACACGTGGATTGTTCGCCCAGTGATAAGCCCAGAGGAGAGATGGGGAAGTCACTTGTTTGGCCCGCAATAGGAAAGAGCTACTCTTACACATTCAGACAATACTGTGTACAGACAGACAAACGATAAAAAAACTCTGTGAACGTAATTTTGCAGCCTGAATGAGGGCAGTTGAGAACCATCACACATCCTTGGCATTGAACAGACGTAGATCAAAACGTTAACCACTATGAGTGAGAGATGAATGACTGGTTTCTGTGGTACGATTACGACGATATTCGCGGATCTGTTCTGTTCTAAAAACAGCAAGAGACAGAGAGCTTTAGTGAATCGAAGCTGTAACTATTATTTCTCAATCTACCGGAAATAATACATTCACAATATCTTTTTATCAGAAAAGACAAAAAAGAAGGATTCACAATGACTTAAGTTCACTTATCAGTCGACTATTCTTAATCTTGGTTAGATAGACGTAATCAATAGCACCAACCTTACACGCAAAAAGATTTTGATTCAAGAAGCAGTGAAACGATGATTGAAAATTTTACGTGAACAAATTGTTTCAAAACCTTATGTCTGGATAATAGTAAATCCCCCGCAGATAGAGTTCTGACCCAACCTCATAAATGGTCTATAATTATATTCTGTCTGGAATATGGATTACTCAACTACGAATTGTACTTTTGTTTTCCGATCTAAATGTTCAAACTTTTTGTCAATAAGTCGCACCTCTGGCTGAAACACAGTGTTAAGTCAGCCCAAGACCATTTTTGGTTGACTCGGTTGGATTGCCTGGTAGAAAGAGTTACTTTTTTCAGAGGAACTCGCATCAAGCAAATATATTCTGTAAAATTTCAAGAGGTAGTGAAAAAAATAAGACATCCTTACGTGTTCACCAATATATCTTCAAAGAAACATACCCCTATCGGTATCATGAGATCGGGTCGGGCAATGTTGTTAGTAATGGTGACGATAATACAAGTGTTTACAGAAATATCACATTTTAGGGCACAATCAAGAAGAAAAACTTATTTGATAATCCCTTTTTAAACCGAAAAGATAATATTTCTCATTTGAAAAAATATCAGTGAAATTGTCAGCAAATTATTTCAAATGAAAAACATAATAATTGTATTGGGCTCTGTCAAAAGTATCACTCTTTGAGCATATGAAATGATTGCAGCTTCCATCAAGCTTCTCTAGTCAACTCAACTCCCCCACCTCTCTTTCAGATTTTGGAGAAAAATATAATAGCAAATTTAACAATGCGAAATCATATTTTAATTCGACATGTAAAGTTGTTTTTGATCGATTTGAATGCGAATTTGTTGTATTACTTTTTCATGGATAAACCACATCATCAGGAATCGGGATATGCAATGGCAAAATTCCGTTCCTGTTCGGTGATCGGTTTGCGATCGAAAGCATAGAAGCGCTCCACATGCGCCGGGATAATGAACAGCTTGTGCATAACAGCTGCAAAGANAAAGAACAGCTCTGGCTGATCAATGTACTCGGTAAAACGCATAGTCAGGTACAAGATGGGCGACAATGCTGTACTGACAAGCATAGGTGATGTGGCTACAAATGTGGGATAGCGATCTTTTCCTCGGTTGACAGTCCAGTTTTTCCCCGGAAAGAGGAAATTGTTCACACTGGATTGTAGCGGATCATCCCAAACTGTGCCGGCTATCAGACGTTGTCTCATGGCTTCACTGACCGAAAGCAAGAAACCGATAAGGTTGTACGGGATCACTGTGACGTCATCTCGAACGAATAGTAGCCATTTCGCTTGAGGACAAAACGCCAGAGACCAGCGAAATCCGTGTATCAGTTTCGTCGTTTCATTCATTAGATCCACATCTTGGTCAGTCTGTACTATATCTCGATGTGTGGAAAATTCGGTGGCCAACGTCGGATCATACTGATCAGTGTCGGGTGGTAAANTTTCCAGGAGAAATGCATGTCGTACACGTGCTCCAAACCATTGCGATTCATTGGCCCAACTGGCTCGCAAGATTTTACGCTGATGGGAATTTTTCAGTGCAGATTGAATCAAAATGAGCAGATCTATTGAGGCGTCTGTGGTCGGACAAATCTGAGCACCGGACTGAAGCAAATTGTAATCGGCCAGAGCAACCGGGTTTACCGAGGGTTCCTGACCGGAACTAATGAGACAAATTTGTTCAAATATGTTTACGTGTAATGGTGCGGGTAGATATTCCGATTCATAAAACGGTTCCCTGGTGGGTGTTATCCATTTTGTTTTTTCTGGCGAGCTAGTGCTAGTAGTGCTATCCAAACAGTATTCGGATTGCAAATGTGTCAAGGAGCGAACATCGGTCAGTGAACCGAAAGCATTCCATTCAGCGACTCTTCGATCGACCAAACGGGATGCACCAATACTCACTGTGAAGTATACATTGATCAGGCCACAAAATAGGTCCCAATTCAAGGCAATCCTTGAGGTTCTTACAATGAGCAACATTCTAAATTGGATTAATCTGGCTCAGAATGTCCTTTACTTAGAGCATTCCTCTGCAAAAAAATAAAATAATGAGCTGTAAAGTAGTTCCAAATAATTAAACTGAAAAGGTTTAATAATTTCACGTCTGATTCGCGTGTGGGATTAAATGGTTTTTAGCTTAAATGGACTACTAACTAAAACATGAATCGGTAACTCAAAATGCACTAATTTTTTGACTCATAAGAATCGATTTTTGGGACAAACTGCAATAAAAGCATCGCAATGGGTTTACGGTCATGTAAGGAATGTGTGCTCTAAATCATGCATTAAAAGTTTCAGGTTCAGTTTGTGCAACCATTAATCTGCACTTTCGTGCACCGGTTTCGGTTGCTGTCTTTTGGTTGCCCACTTGGATGAAAAGTAGAAGAAAGGCAGGGAAATTTAGGGACATTCGAAGAGAAAATGGAGAATTTCAGTGGACTAAGGTTGCACATGCGAAAAAATCACTCAAAATCCAGTATCAGAGCGATCATAATTCATACCTTTTGCATGTATGAGAAAAGAAGATAAAAAATCACAAAAGGCGCTAACCTCAAAACAAAACACCGCGAAGCAATTGAGTTCAATCTCAAGCTCCCAGCCACTAGTTAGCAACGCAGTCCACATATTATAAAGGAAGGGTGTTTCATTAGAAATGTCACCTATTGATTTGTGTTCACCGTCTCCACTCGGGAACTTCCATTCTCTGCTTTCTCGGGATGAGGATGGTTTCAGTGATGAAAAGAGCTCTGAATGAGATGAAGAGCCAGTTGCAGGCAATTCACCTAAAGGAAATATGAGACCTGATTACAAATCACCCATTAAGAGGAGCATTAACTGGATCAAGGACCACCGTTTCCATTGGGTATATTGAGCAACTTGGTAGTGCGATTCTTTTCCGAGGTGCGTGATCTAACAAATGTTGTTCTGGCCCCCAACGGATAGTCGACTTGAACCGATCAACTGCACCAGGGTAATAGATTCTGTTGAACGCACCGGATTCGATTCGAAAAGTTGATCCCCTACTCTGACCGGGGTACTTACATGACAATTGGAAAGTACTCTAACCTTACACCACTATTCATCTTTCATTAACCGAAGTTTCTAGTATGTTCAGTTTCAGTATTATGGGCGTTTCGAAGTAGTGGTTAAATATGGCAGTACATTTAGTAAATAATGCGGAAACAAAAAGAAAGCTGACTTCGTTGATCAAATGTGTCATTATTCTCTATTGATAGTTAGACTACTTAAACGTCTCCTAGTAGTTAAAGAAGGCATATCAAAGAATGAAGGTTTCGACTAATATACTGCACGGATCAGCATTTTCAAACAATTTAACGGCCATTAAACATTGTTACTACACCTCTCCGCTTCCTTGTGGGTTAAGTTCTTTAACCAAAGGCTACGGGTAGGGTCCCCCAAGAAAATCCTCCACCTCAGCCTCGGCAACCACGTAGAACCACACCCACCATCTAACCATGGACTTACACATTCTCGCATGCCTCAGACTTTAACACTCACGCAAAGCTCCCTCTTCCCCAAATCTGCCCGTGAAAATATGGTACACAGGGTGCTGTTTTATGTGTCACCGAATACAAATTCTCGCACTGATTATACTAACAAACCCTAAGTTCAATTACTTTCTTTTCACTTTGAATTACCTGGGGGTCCAAGGATTTTGTCATTCTGAGGATATCGGTGATAGCTGTTACTGATACAGAACCCGGAATTTCCGTCATACATGAAGAACAAGGTGCTCCAGTTCAATACAACAATTTAAATTTACGCCCGATTGGGGCCTGATGCGAAAGGCATTGAACAAATAAGGCGTCAGCGTTTCGATGAAAAGAGTGACGTTGGTGCACAAAATTTCCTTCCATTCAAGATGAAGGGACATTATAATATGCATTGATCTGCTGAAACGTGAAAGATCACCAACTGATCTATAGAAGTAAACCGCGATGAGAATTAGAGCAATCCAACAGAAACTAACCGAGAGAAAGCAGCCCTATCCCGTGAATCATGTTTCTAAAGACTGTTCGATTTCATACATTAGGTAATCAGTAGAGAAACCTAGAATCGGACGGTAAGTATCGTTTCCACATATGGTTAGATTAGTGTGTACACACCATTATCATATATAAAAATTTATATATATTACTTCTCCTTCAGACATCTATGGCGGCTTTGAGACATCCAGCAGTCTGCGAAGAGTCGAGTACTAGGCCACAGCAGTTCGGCCAGTGCTGCTATACGGTGCAGACTCGGCCACTAAGGAGAACAAGATAAAGGATGACTGTCGGTGTTGAGACCCCGCTGTCTATGCAATATAGCACTAGTTTGGTGGAGAAACCGGACAAGTAATGCTGAGGTTAGACGCTTAATTTTAGGTAATCGCAGTTTAGCACTGAAGCAAGTGATTGAACTCCATCGACTACATTGGTCGAGGCAAGTGTCATGCACGTCTACACGTTGCGCGATATTTTCCGACTCAGGTAATAGGCGAAAAAGGCAATGGCGGACAAAATCAGACTTGGTATGATGGCGTAGAACCTAAATCAGGTGTTTCGGTTATTTAGATCGCCTTAGGCTTCCTGGATGGGAACCTTGGGATCACCGTAATCGATGATCAGAGACACTATGGGATATGGCTGAGTGTCCTAATCAGTGGTGCTCGTGCATCATTTTCATTGCAACTTTAATCGACTCGGGTGTCCCATTTTCATCTCCATACTGCTTCCAGAATTCCCATCTTCCTTCTTCTCCTTTCTCCAAGTAGTCAACCACGAAAATAGCAGCGCGAAAGTGCATGATAAATGTCCGTATAAAGTGAAACTGAAAAGGTGTGATGTATTTCTCAATTACAGAGAACAAGATGACGGAGTATTTTGGACAGTTGTTCACCCATCGGAGAATTGTGTCGAGCAACTGCACGGAGAAGAGGAATGAAATCAAAGAACCAAGCAGCATGAATTTAAGTTCATTGAAATTTTTCATCCTCAGGCAATGTCCTTGAGCAGTGGGAAACTACTACGCTTTTGCATTCATGCTTTATTAGGGGTCAGAGAAAAAGAAAAACCGAAGTTGGCCGGACGAGTAAGAATCACGCGAGGAAACAGGCAGTGCGTAATTATTATGTCGACTGTGAAAGCAAACAATCTCCCAGATAAAGAAGAAGATGGAGAAAATTCACTACTGCATCAGTGTTTACAAAAGTACATAGAACTGGGAACTGAGTAAATAAAAGTCGAAAATATCCTCGCGTATAGCAGATTTGAAACATAAAACTGAAACCCTCAAATTTGAACAATCGCAAAGGGAAATTGAGTTGTTATGCCAATGCTACAGGTGACACAAACAACAAGAAAAGTAAAATGTTTGGGAAGAATTTTAGCTGGACAGAAGTTACGAGCCTCTGTGGAATCTGTACCAAGAATTAGTCACTGTAATGACTCATTGGCAAGAAAGCTGTTCAAGAAGCTTTTAATTTTTGTGACAATTTAAACAAATAATATTAAATTATTATGTCACTTCAACATCTTCTACCTGGTGTCGCAGTTGGTCTGCTATAGTAGGTAACAAACATACAAACAAAGAAGCAAACAAACAAACACACACAAAAACACGAAACTTGTTTGAGCCTGATCACGGTGAACACGGAGAGAGAGAGATGGTGAAACACAAAGAAATGTTTTTGCACCTATTTTTAAACCGCCGTTCCTTATCCGTGACTGGTTCGGCTGCATTTTTGTTATTGCAGCATTAAAGTAAATACTTGAGAGATACAACAAATAGTTGTTGACCAAACAATTCTCCAAACATTAAGTAAAAAAGATATAGTTCATAATGGAGAAGTATATTTAGCACTTATTTAAATGGAATACAAGAACAGAACAATCAGTGTACATCACCATGTCACAGATATCAGTTGACACGGTTCATATGTAGCTAAAAGAGTGTATGAAAAATTCAAAAGCGGACAGTTTCCTGGAGGTCGAAGAGCTTGCATTATACAAAAAAGAGAGTTACAAATGGTGCCAAGGTAGCCGCGTTTACGATCAGTTTCTCTTTAGCCTAGTAATATTCTTCTAGTTGCAACCATTGCCAATATATACAGCCAAACACATGAGTTATAAAACCGTATGAATTCACAACCCCGGGATTTTATTACGTAAGTCTGACTGTAACGGCTTGAGAATGAAGTCATTAAACACATGCGCCTCGGTCAGCTATGCTCTAATTTATACTATTCTGAAAAGGTAGTGAATGTATTCTATGTGGAAAAATACGGATTCCTGAGTTCAATTATTTTTGTTCTTTCTAAATGAAATAGGTGGCTATTCCGAGAAACGTTGCCACAAAGTAATTCAAACGGGGTGATAAAATTTGTAAAAAAAAATAGTAAGAAAAATTAAACTTCCATGACGAAAGTTGGTCATACTCGGTAACTTCAGTTAGCGAAGCAGACTGATCCCTCAACGGAACCGTTCTCAAAATACGGACAACAGATGATACTAAAGGGATGTTTCTTGTGTAGTTCTGGCAAGCTAAACTCTGTAGCTTCATTTTTCCCTATTAGTTGTTTAATGCTGCTGCATTTCTTGAAAAAAGCTCGATATTGAAGGTTACAACATAGGTTACTATTTAATCCACTATCCAGACCGTACTCGGGGTGTATTCCGCTGGGTTAGACATAAGCGCGGTGGCTGATGACAACGCACCATAAAGCTCGTAAGAAAGAAAGCAGAAGTGAGCAAATGAGAATACATATATCAAGCTTAATAAAATTATTCAAGATTTTAGTTTGCTTCATCATTCTATCGATCCACGATAGTCTCGTTTAAAAAGATTTTGAATAGTTGGAGTAGACTAGGCGTCGATTCCGGCGGAAGGTCAGTGTTCAGTTTCACTTGGACAGCCAATCGATCTTCGTTACTGAGAACATCCAGATTACTACACAAGGCCAGCTGAATGATGAGATTTAATTCTGTTTTATATCAACGCAATCACCTACCGTTCGTGCCAAAACACGTATAGAGTTCCCAATTTCTGTCGGATATTCGTCCAGATGATGCACAAAAACCATCATCAGTTTTGTCAATACGTGTTTCTCAATCCATATCAGAGAAACGGCATTGTTTGTGGACAAGAGCTAGTAACGGAAAATGTGTATCAAATGGCACGGGACTCACTGCGACTAGAAATTCCACGAAATGTATAGATAAGTTGGGTAAGGGATTCAAAAACACTCCAGCCTGTAGCAACTCCACAAGGATACCATTCCACGGGTTTGTAAGAAATAAGAATCCTACATAAGTGTTTTACCATAAACTGACCACGATAAACTTACCCAAAGAATCACGCTCCAAATTTGTACAGTTTGTTTTATTCAACATAATACCAAAGAGCTTGATTGCAACGTAACGCAAGAATTGGTTAACTGGATCCATGATCAAATTTTGAAGACACAACATGAGCTAAATAGCATAAAAATGGTGTGATCACTAATCTTGTCCTCAGCCATTCACAAAGTGAACAAAAGGAGTTAATGTTTATAAACGTAATACCATAATTAAACGCACTCAAAGAAATATTCACATTTCAATAAACAGTAGCATCAACACTTATCCTCCTCTTTATTATACCATTAAGAAACAAAAGTGAAATATTGTGAACCCTGTACGGTAAGTTAGATGACCATCTGCAAACGCGTAACTTGCAATCATGTGAACAACGTGTAGATAAGTACCGATAGTCATCAATTTGGATGAAATTAAATGCATTATGTGCTACACAAAAGCCTTATTCGAGTTTAATGGAGACCGCCAACGGCACCGGACTCAATTTACCAACTTGCCATCAGCCACTGCTGGCGAGGATTTATTGAAGACTTCCGCTCCTACTGGTCAACACCCGTGGACACAGACCATGTTCTGCGACGAGCCACATTCTGTCCACGCCTAGTAAATGACCGCAGAAAACCCACCGAAAACCAGTGAGTTCCCACAATACAGTATCAGCAATGGTTGCAAACGGCCTTCGAAGTAGAACTATCAGATCAGGTCTCAGCTCAAGAATCAGCCGGAGGAATCAGTGAACACTGGACAACAATCAAGGAAGCGATCCAAACGTCGATCAAAACAACACAGATTCTGCACACGA
>UZAN01059404.1:0-11338 GCA_900618425.1 Echinostoma caproni
GGAATCCGAAAGTGGGTAATTTCGACAGCAGACTTTGATGCCAAATGCGGTCGAAGGCCTTTGAAATATCGAGCGAGAACATTTGAGTTTCTCCGTGGTAATCGAGTGCAACTGACCAGGAATGTGATGTGAGCGCCAGTAAATCACCCGTAGATCGACGAGGGCAAAATCCATACTTGCAGTCATTTAACAAACCGCGTTCGAGTAACGTACACAGCTGGTCGGAGATTATGGTTTCAAACACTTACGAGATTACAGATATAAGATTAATGTGACGGTAGTTGTTGGAGTCGGGAGGGTCGCCGTGCTTCGGGATTGGAAAATTAGTGGCATTTTTCCATAGATTAGGAAAAAATTCGAGTGAATAACAGAAAAGGCGGCGTAGAACAGGGCTAACTTCGGAGCACAAATTTTTGGAACGACAGATGGAATACCGTTCGGACCGGGTAGGTTACAAACATCCACACCGTGAAGAGTTTGGCGGACCTTTCTGGTTGTTATGATAGGTAGATCGGAATGATTGGATGTGTAGGAGGAGGGTTAAACGGTAGAGGCAGCAGATAAGGTGGAGTTGGAGGCAAACCGGGAAGAGAAGACCTCTGGTTTTTCGTAGGGATCACAAACAAGAGTACCAAAGGAATTGCAAATAGGAGGAAATTACGTGAAACCGCTTTAGCGAGAGACCAGAATGTTCAGTTATCGGTGGTGGAAGAAGCCAAGCACAGCTTTATGACAAATGAAGCGTTCGTTAGGTCTCTGAATAGTGATCGAGCATTTGTTTCTGGCTTGCACGAATCGGTTGCGGGATGCTGGATTGAGTGAGTGTCTCCAAAGACGGAATGCTGAGTTTTTAAGACGTACAGCACGATTGCAAGCATAATTAAACCACTCGGGATCGTGATTTGCCGGGTTTGGAGAAGTGTGGAATGTAAAGCTACATGCCTTAAAGAACAATCTCCGTAAAGTTTAAAACAGACTTGGAAGCATCCGATTTAAAACAACAATCCTTCCATGGATAACAAGCCAAAAAGTCACGAAAACCGTCCCAGTTGGCTGAATCGTAACGCCAAAAGATACGTCTGGAGTTTGGTGGTGAAATGGAGTGAGAGAAATGAGTAAGAAAGGAAATGAAACAATGGTCCGATGAGTCTAATGGGGAAAGGGAAGTGATGTTGGAGATAGAAGAGGGAATGGATGTAAGAATGAGGTCAAGCCTGTGGGCGCGGTCACCAATACGATCAGGGATATATATATATATATCATTAACACAAGAAGATATGTGTAGGCTGAATTTATATTGGCCATCCAGTTGTAAGCGCACATTTATATGATTATGTAAGACGAAGAGGCGTGAAAGTTGGAATGAGTCATTTGAACAAAGTGGTGGACGAGTGAGTCGAGTGAGAGCACGCGAAATCGATGACCAATATCAATTCTGCTCACATATGTCTTCTGATGTTAATGAACTGGATTTCTCCTTTTGGTATGACTCGCATTATGTATGATGAAAAAAGATTCAATATCTGTTGTTCATATCGTACGTCAAAAGAGCTGGAACGTCATAGATATCGGTCTTATCATCCTTTTCGTTTATCGTGAATATTATTATTCTAACTCTGATGGGACTACCGGAACGTTGTGTATTGAATCTCATAACTAGACCACATTTGTTTTCGTTTCGTCTCACCAATAATCCACCCGCGTAATTATACCTTTCACTTGTACCAGAGGTTCTGNCAGAGGTTCTGTGCTTGTTCTTGGTTTCCACTATCATTTTGCTGGTTTGTAGCTTTGTGCTAACTACAGTGACTTATACAGTAATTGTACAATTCTACGCGGGCATGTATTTATTCGTCTGTGCGTTGGTTTCCCGCGCCGTGTTGTTACTTTGCAATTTCTTACAGATCCGGAATGCGACTTTCCGTCAGGTTGTCGACAGTCGACCGCCCTCTAGTTGTCATCCTAATAGGTGTCAATGACGTGTGAATGTCTGGTCGAAAACCTCAAAACCATGTAGTTGTTCACGTCAAAGCTCCTCAATCCAACAAACTCATCCCATAAGAGGTGATTGGCTAATGGGTGGGGTAGAATCTAGGTAGGTGAAGTAGGCTTTGGCATCTTGANTCAATTATTTATGCGATGACGGAGTCATGTTTGCCCTGACTTGGTGATTTACGAAACTGTCTCCCTCTCTCTCTCTGTGCGCATGGAGAGTAGTGGCCTGGGGGATATGGTCTGTGAGTACTTCGGGGTGGGAAGGTAATGTCAGCCAGTCATGATTGGAATGTGTGAATGAGTGATGTATGCAAGGCTCGATCGGTCAGGTGGATCCTAGCCGTGGATGACGCACTCAGCCGGCAAGCGCTGCAATTAAAAAGGGCGTCCTTTCTTTCCGTTGATTGGGATTGATTTGGTTCTGACTAATTCCTCCTGGTTGAATAGAAATATCTCTTCTAGGCCTATTATTCATTCGATAAAGAAGTGCTTCGCTGATTAATTTTGGCACCAACGACATCGTACCCCGGACACTGAAATAGCCTCCTTATGTTTTCCTGAACTGCCGATCCAAGGTGCTTCTCACATCACTCCCCTTTTTGAATTGATTATCCTCAGGATATTTTGTGTGTATAGTTCCAGCCTTGGATTCAAGTTATAACCACCAGTACCAGGTTGTTCCTTCCAAGTTGTTCTCTGGATTGTTGGAACAGTCGAACGATTTCATGGTGACTAAAATTAAAAATAAATGGTAATCCAAACAGTTACTTCGTATTTTTTGCTGCAGTTGTGAACATAACATCCGCTTTGGTCTGTCATGATCTGTTCCATCGGTTTATCAAACTGCAACTTGACAATATCAAATACAGGAGCACACAAGGTGTGATGAAATGGGAGTTTCAATGTCTGAAAGATTCCCATCATACCATTTAGAACAAACAATTTGGCGAAACAATTGTTTTTCAGTAATTCCTTCTCATGCCGTTTACAGATGACATAGGTAACATTAGAAAACAAATCACACAGTTGGACACATCACCAATCATGGATAAGAGTTTGTCTAACGGCACGACAGCTATCTACCCGGATCAAAGAGCATCACCCACGCTGGTTAAGACTGGGACAAACCGGATCAATAAACAGCTCCATCCTAGCCCATTTAGTTGACACCGGACATCAAGTAAATCCGGACGTAGCCTTCAGAGTTGTTTATCGTGTCCCCCACACCAAGTGCAATGAAGTTCAACTGCTCAGCCTAGCAATAGCAGAAACGTTCGGGATCAGAAAGTTGATCCCTGACCTGTGCGCCCAAAAGCGTTTGGTTCAGTCACTCCAACTTCCATGCCCGTGATCGATCGGTCCCGAGTGTGTCCGCCGTCCAGTCACCCTGATACCGTAACTAAGTTGAACCAATCAAATGACAAATACCAGTTGACTATGACAAACTCTTACCCATGATTGGTGATGTGTCTGACTGTGTGATCTTAGTTTTCTAATGTAACCTATGTAATCTGTAAACGGCTGAAAAAGGAATTACTGAGAAACACTTGTTTCACCAAATTGTATTTGTTCTGAATGGGAGTTTTTTGCGATGCGTATTCCAACGATGAAGAAGTGACGCTATTAGCCTATTCATTTTTCTGGAAATCGCACTAAGAAATAATATCAACGGTGCACATAGCGCGGTTAGTCGGTTTGGTGCGAAATTTGAAACCCCGAAATCCGATATCCTGAAATTCCAGGGTCGTCAGGCCGATATTACGTCATACATGTAATCTCGGAATAAAATCCTTCCACAACAATCATTGGTGTTCCTTAGTCTCTTTCTGTTACGATAGGGCCTTGGATTTCAAATGCGGTTAGCGCCTCAATCTGTGAGAGCCCCTTATGCGCTGACAATAGACGTGGAAACAAGACTATCTCAATTTGGACTCAAGGTCGTTGATTTTAACCTGGCACGATCTTCATAACATTTTGAGTTTTCTCAAAAGATAATCATCAAATCGGTGTTTTGTTTCAAATTGCTTGTGAAGGCAGCTACAAATTTAGTGTTTCTAAACGTTGATTTCGATGTTGTTCATGGTAGATCATAACTGAGGTATTATGTATTCTGTTTCACGCGCAGACTGTATGCCAAGCGTTTGACGTTAGTTTCTCTGAAGTCTAGTTAGACTAAGTGCACCGCGTTGAATGTTTGTTGTCCACTTGTCTGAGCACGCATTGTGTTGAGCGTGCAAAAACAATAATTTATACAAACAATGTTGTGGTCATTGTCTATTCACAGTTCCTTAAGGTCTTCAATCCAGCAAACCACTGCATACTGAACTGATGATCTTTAAAAAAAGTATAGGATGGGCCGTTTGATCGGCCCCCGTGGTTCCGACACGGTGAGTTAATGCAAATCTAATGTTGATCCATCCGTGGTTTAATTTAAGGAGTATTCTTTTTCTAGGTTTTACGCATACGGAACTTGAGGTGCATGTTATTTTTCACCTTTGTGTGTGTGTGTGTGCGTTCAGTAGCCATAGCAAGTTAATGGTAATTTTTAACCACACCTGCTTGTCACCTGAATACGTGAAAGTTTTCCAATCCTACTGCTTGAACTTGAACTGGATCGAGAATAGCAATAGACAGACAGACACCAAGCACACTCGTAGCTACATTGTCGTACCACCGGAGCGGTTTCTATGTTCCCAAAAGGAAGAACACTCAACAAGGCGGTTCAGATCATCGTGAAAATAAGGCCCGGAACCGTTGTGTAACAGATTTCTTGAATAGAAAGAGATCATTTATTATCCTATTGCATTGGCTATCCCTTGTTTCCCTACTATACGGAAATGCTCTGTGATCTTTGAACCGGATATGTCCCATTCTCAGTAGATTAAATGGCGTAGTTATTGGTGGGATGCCCCATGCAAAAGTGGACTGGGGTTCAGTTTTCACGGTCACGGTGTGAAACGATCACCTTTACTTTCGTATAGTTACTGCTAGAAGATGAGCCGGAATCATGAGGGGTTCGTGAGCTTTCCAGTAACTGTTCCCAAATATGTTCTCTTTTACATCCAAGCCTTCAATCTAGTGTATTTGAAGAGAATAAAACTGCGCAAAATGAGCCTGTTATTTGTGTTACGGCTTATTAAACAGAAAATCAGAACTGAATAGTCAGAGTGTACACCTCCATGATCCATTTTCTAGCACATCTATGCGTCTTTTCATCCATGTTTTTGGCTTTGGGTACATTGGAGTCCGTAATGTGAGTCACCAGAGTCGCCAAGCGATTCACGTGCGACCAATGTTTAGCTGACCTGTCCATCATGCGTGGCTGCCGTTATCCTCGTGACCAACTTGTCCGAACGAGTGTTTCGGAAATCGGATAGGAGTCAATTGACTAGATGTGCCGGTTCCAGGCACAGTTTCTGATACCTTGGTGTTTGCCGCCATACTGCTGTGTTATGTGTGTGCGCGCGCCTTGGGTCCTTCTTTTTGTTCTTGTCTGACTGGTGCAACGTTCTGATTCCGTCCGCAATTGTGTGCACATCTATGAGGTTGAACGTTTTCGGGTCCAAAAAACTCATCTATGAGTTTATGTACCAGTTACACTCGAAGGAGTGGAGTTATGGTATTGTGGCTGTTACTCTTACGGTATGCCGGCGGGGGTGGGGTGGAGTATTTACGAACTCAGACACATCGTTGTCGGCCGATTTGACCGCCATCTCGGGCATAAACTGCTTGATGTTTGTTCAGTTAAACATTTTTGTGCGTTTCACTTCCAGTTGTGGTGGTCAATTCACTCACTCACACGTATATAAAAGTTTACTGTCCAAACTGGATTGAATTTCTCTATTACACTGCTTATCTGTCCAGATGACACCTTTTACTACCGAAATCGTCACTCGAATGGATCCATGTTTTATCTCAGATGTTGGTTTGCTCTGCTCAATCGTAACGCATTCATTTAACGTTTTTATAACCACTTAATTACTTCTGTCCCAAATCGCTTTTTCCCCACTTTGAGTATCCTCCAAATTGATGATTGTAATCTCACAGATTATTCATCCAATCAGTTGACTCACCCGGACATTGAGTAACACAAAGACAAACTAGTTGCATCATTTTCTTTTGTAATTTCACATCATAGCAGATCTGGTTGTGGAAAGAAGCATATAAACATGGTTGAACTGTTAGCCGTTTGATCAAAATATGCATTTTTACTTTAAAAAAACTCACTTTCAGTTTCTGCAACCATTAGTCATGATATTCCGTGCGCCGGTTGTGGTTTCTATCTTTTGGTCGCCCATTTGGATAAAACAGCGGAGTGAATGTTGAGAGCAGAGTCAAGGTGAAGATAGAAGATTCATAGAGACTGCGGTTGCAGGAATAATGAGCAGATGCCTGAGCGCCACTGTTTGCGACACTCAGGCATATTACTCAGCATCTCTAACCACCGGTTACCATGATCTCGCGATCCCCATCCAGGGAGCCTAACGGGACCTATGTGACCTGGTTAGGGTTTTCACTTCACTCATCGTGGCAACCTGTTTGATGACATGCGCAGCACATATCCCAGCCAGCGTACTCTATGGAGGTTGACCACTTGCTTCAGTGGATGACCGATTACCTAAAACTCTGAGCGTAACCTCAGCATTGCTTGCCCGGTTTCTCCACAAGACTCGTGCAATGCGACTTAGACAGCGGTGTTCGAACAACGACACTATTTTTATCCTATTGCCGTGCTGGCCAAGTTTCTGCACCGTAAAGCAGAACTGGCCGAACTGCCGCAGCATACACTCGACCTTTAACAGACAGCCGGATGTCGCAACCGCGCCACAGATGTCTCAGTTTGGCAAATGCCTACCGATCCTTCTCTATGCGTGCCGACACTTCATATGTGACGCGTCCGTAAGGTAAGATATAGCTACCCAGATAGCAAAAGTTATCTACTTCCTCTATTACTTCCCTAGTTAGAGTGAGGATGGGGGCTGGAGAACCCAACCTTGGAGCAGCATTTTACACTTTGAAGGTGTAAAATGCATACCAAATATGGCTATACTAGCACTCAAATTATCCAAAAGAGCTTGCAACGTACTTGGATTTTGAAAAACTAACTCCTGCGTGGATATAAGTTGGTTTTTCGACTTATAATGGTGCGCTTTGTTCGTCTCCCAATGTATGTAGTCATGTTTATCTTGGTTGACCGTGGATGACGCTTCGGGTAATTTTTTGGCCGTACAGTGATCAGTTCAGGCCACTTCGTTTGTTACAATGATACCTGATTGAATTTATCGGAAATTCGGAATGTACATGCAGTTTAATTCTTTTACCAACTCATTTCAGTCATTTTCCGTTTGTAATTTTTCCTCCTTACAGTCAGCGTCCAAGCTTGGCTGCTTGCACATTCGAATTGTTAACTGCCTTTCCGAGTCGTGTGCTGGCGGACGACACGCAATCACTGAAGGATGCCAATCTGCTCAATTCCAGCTTGCTTATTCGTTTGACACAATGATCGATTGCACTGGGCCACGAATATGCACAAAACTCCCCGTGCCACGCCAGGGATTTCCCTTTTGTTTTTAATTGAACGCACGCCTTCCGAGCAGCGAACTGTTTCAGCGCTCTGTGACTCCGTTCTTATTTACGGTGTACATCAGTTTGTGCCCCAAGACTCCGATCAAATTTTCACGATCCCTTGTTGACTGTGTCCCCTCAAATCAGATTCACGTAACAACTAACAGAACACTTTCCCGTGTGCTTGACCCCATGAGAAGTGTTATCTGTTCGTATTGTATGGTGTGCTCTGCACCAGCAAGATGAATACTTCCGTGTTTCTCCTGCAAATCTTCACTTCCACATGTACATGTCTGGGACTCACAGCTGCGGTCTGTCTGCCTGTCTGTCTGTTTGTCCTTTTCTATCATTGTTTGGAATGGACACTTTTCGGATTATGCTGTGATTGTCGCCTCCCCTCCGTCGCTATCCATAGACGTAACACGTGCGTGTGCGTGTACTTCATCTTCCAGTTCGTCTCAGTCCCTTTGCACTCCTCTTTTGTCGTCCAGCGCCGCTACAGTGGTTCCCCTGGAAGCAAAATCACCACCGAGTTTTGAAAGACACTATTTGTGTTCTTGGTTTTTACTGAACATAGTTCGTTATGGTTATTGTTGAACATCCCGTAGACATAACGATACAATCTGAGCGACTCATTGGTGGCCCGTCACTCCAGTATCACTCTGTCTTTCTGTGAAACGTAAAATGTGGACATCGAAAATCGAGAGGTTATTTTGTAGGGAATTCTCACCGATTGTCTCACCATAATTTGAAGGTACGTTCTTCTGTAAACTATCTTCGTAAGTCGCGTAGCTCTGAATGGAATGCATTTCGGTCGATATGGCTCGAACGAGTGCTGTCAAAAATCAGTCCACTTCACAGTTATTCTTCAGCTATTTGTTTGGATACTATTTCTGAAATCCTTAAGAAGGTCCAAGCCCTGGGACGTCATAAAGCACCGGGCTCCGATAGTTTTTTTCTAGCTTTATTTGAAGATGGCAGAATAAAGCTCGTCAGAGAATTGGTGGCTTTGTTTTCTAAAGTTTGGCACATTGAGCAGGTTTATTCCTCGTTTGGAGAATCGATTCTCGTCTCCATCTTCAAATAGGGGTCCGCAGTAACTGCTGCAGTTATAGGAGTATAGGCCTGATCCCAATAGCGTTGACGCTAAAGCTGTCGGCGTCCGTCAATCTCCGCCGAATCTACAGTATCCTTAAAGAGTTGATCAGCGAGGAGCAGTCTGGGTTTCGGTCGTGGATGCACAGATCAAATCTTTACCCTCCGACAGCTGCTCGAGCACCGTCATGTCTATCAAAGATCAACGATCAGTGTTCTTAGACATTGACGCAACCTTCGACTCTGTCAATAGGACCCCGCTATGATGAACAATGACGAGTTTCGTCGTCTTATGTCGGGTGCGGATAGTCGTCCTGTCACGGAAGTATTCGCTCTACACCGCCTCCAATAGCTTGGTCACATTTTACGTATGCCTGCCCATCGTCTCCCTTTGTGCGCTCTCCTTGCACGTGCTGGGTAAGGCTAAAAGAACCGCCGTGTTGGTCAGACCATGAAGTGGCGTAGAGGTGTGAAGAGGTTAACTTGAGCTTTGCCTTCAATTATCTCAGTCCGCCTTACAGGACGAGGCCCAAGGGATGAGAATTTTCGTTGGTTAGACACGCTAGGAGATATGTTCCATAATAGAAATCAGTGGCGCGAATGCTGTTTGGCTTACCTGTTTCAAATCCCGTGTTCCATAAAAAATGCTAAATTACAACACAAAAAGGTGTAAATTGTGTACAGTAGAGAAACAATTGTTATTCACTCTGCTTTTCATTCCAGTCCCTCTGTTTTCTGTTATTTTTGTTGTGTTAGCATCATACTTGTTCGCAAGCCGGTGGTATATGTAAATGTTTGTTTGCATGACTGAACTTTGTTTTCCTCGCCGTTTATGTTCAAATTGTGTTCTTAGCTGATTTAAGTATTATGAACACAATGTGGGCGAACATATGTTTTCGGTGAATTCCTTTTCAAACCTTTACAATCACGGTGGGAGTGGAGCTGTGCCAAGTTCCATCATTGTTCATCTGGTAGTGAACACTTGGCGGACGTGCGCTCGGCATTTACAAAAATTTATCGAGTTTCACCTATCCACTTTCAACTTTCCTTTCTTCTCCTATTCTTCATTCAAATGGGCAGCCAAAAGACAGCAACCAAAACCCGCGCACGAATATGCGTGGTTAATGGTTGTTCAAACTGAAACTGAACTGAATCGAGTTTCACCATACCCCTCGAGAGCAATACGGTTTCGGGTGTTAGCAACCGCAGAGGTGACTAGTATCCGACTCATGAAGCCTGAGCTATGCGCACAGCAAAAATTGCGTGAAGCTCTCAAACTCCCCTGGTCAAGGGAAGGGAAAATCACTTGTCCATATGACCATGACGACTTTTGGTTACGTAATCCAAACGGCTTTAAAACTTGGAGTTCTCTCGGGCTCATTGCCAAACACATGACTCATTAACCTTTTTGTTTGACCCTATTGCAATTGTTTCATATTAGCGGGATTGTAAAGGCATGAAAAGGAATTCACCGAAAACATGTTCGCCTACACTGTGTTCCTAATCAATGAGCATAGTTCGTGATTTAAGTATTATGGTCAAATTGTGACAACTTCATTAACCTCGGTGGTAATGTAACCCACGTGTGGACGCCACCTACGCTTTTGTACAGTGCACACTCTACCAGCTGAGCTACAAGGCCACACCTCTTATTTTACAGGCACAGATGCCCTGAAGGTGTTCTGGTTCTGCTAACCAGAATTTGAAATAAGCACCGATAGTCCGATGCATTTGCGCGTTGTGCACATCTTCACTAGGTCAGATGCGTTCAGTTGTGCGTGAAAATGGCTTTCACTGTAATACGTTTATCCCATGCTCATAAATTGACCTGACCAAACGTCGATTTGAATACAGGACACCCGATAACCATTCACATACCGCGTTTAGGTAAGGGTGTTTTGGTGGTCGACAATTCATGATCTCGGCATGGATCAAGACAGCGCTTCCTATTGCTCGTACAGTTCCACACTACCCCTTCCATTTACTTCAACCGGTTGGGGTATTGTCTCGCGTGTGATGTAGTTATCGTTTCGCTGCGAAACCTTGAAATCAACGGGTAGCAGTGCTATGCGAGGCTTGCTTCGCTCTCCACCCGTTGTGTAAAACTAGGCGTCCGTCGTTTCTTACACTTTGCAGTGTGATGAAAAGTTTAAGGGTCGAACTCCATGGGCACAAGGTTTTGCTTTTCACTTATGGAAAGCGGCCACACGAGCTCTGTAACTCGAAATCCCGGACCACAAAGATCCTTGGTGAGGTAATTGTTGAGGTGGTCAACTGAACTCTGGCGAAATCGCTTGCCATCAAAGTGGGGTGACGGTGATAAGGCTCGAACCTTGTCCCCCACGACCAGTCACAGTTTCGATTAGCATTACCCAATTCCCTAACCCAATGTATTCATCTCGTGTATATAATGCCCGAGTGGCCTCGTAACCCCGTGACTTGATTATCAAATAGATCAGGTACGCACCAGTCAGATATTATCAAAAGTGCGCTATTTGGATAGCTTCACGGTATTAGTAATCCAAAGCGAATGTACTGTAGTATTTTTCTCTTCCTAGTCAAAATTTTGACCGCCATCAAGCTTGCATATATTTTCTTGATAGACCGACTACCCTCTAAATTTGATCTTCGCGCACAATCCGCGGTTCATTCGAAATCACGAGACGTGAGTTTTGCTCCCTGT